>JAGDQP010074188.1:0-10299 GCA_022664845.1 Lepisma saccharinum | reverse complement strand
TCAGTAATATTTAATAATTATCATAACCTTTCGCTATTTCTTTCAAATAACTTAAATTTAAGTAACGTTTTTTTTTTTCAATTTTATGATATTTAATTCTTAGTGACTATATTTTGTGCACTGAAGGTATCATTTAAGTTATTTCTTCACAGAAAAACTGTATAATCCCTTTAAGAGAAAATTTTGCGAGCAGTTTATGTTGCTGGCATTAATTTCTATCTTCATTTTCAAAAATGCTAAATGAAAAAAACATTATCACAACCAGTTTAGTTTTTGTGTCATTTTGTGGCTTCTGGGTCGATAAAACGAATGGCCTTAACAACAAAGATTTGTAATTTTACGCTGAACAAACTAACTTAAAACATTTTATTTTATTTTGAATAGTTTTGTGGAAACTGGAAATAGATGAATACCAGACGACATTTCCCAACATGGCGACCGTAGCACAAGTTGGATTTTTGGGGACTTTTAGTATGTTACTTAAGTGGTCAAGTACTATACGTGTACCAAGTTTCATGCTTTCAAGGATTTTTTTTAACTTAATTTTCATAAAATGACTACACTATAGTAGCAAGGGAACCTTGTTCAGAATTGAAAAACTATAGCATCAAGGTGGCAAATAACACAATGCTCTAAAACAAATTTAATTTGAACATTTTAAAGAATTTTAAATAAACAGTGTTTAAAATATTTGTTACAAGTGTCTTAAACTACAATGCTTAACTTAACAACGTCGTTTGATGAATTAGAAGTTACGTTGTAACTCCTTGTGATCATATACATGGTGGATTCATTAAATAAATACGTTATTCGTGTAAAGAATACAATGATTTCACCTTTTTTTTTTTCGCTCAAATCTTTAGAAAATACATTGAATATATGTTTCTGTTGCTTTTGAAATGCGTATATACTGATAATGTTTCGTACATATGTGGGGCTTTCAAATGACATCGGTTCGATGGCATTAGCTGGGACAGTAATAAATGTATTTACATTACCTTTGTACCGTAGATAGAGGCATGTATGACAGACACTTGTCCCATGCGAGACTAACCGCCGAATGACCTCCATATAGAATACGGGTCTTGTTGGAACCACTGTTCTACTACGTCCTTCACCTCATCACCTGTGTGTAACACAATGATATCTGATGTCAGCATGCCAGTAACGTTAGGCATTGATGGATTTGTGTGGTTCCTTGAAGTCCAGCAGTAATTGTCCGTGACAATGAAAGAACACAGTCAGCATGACTTCCCCTGCGGATGCTTCAAATTTGAACTTCTTTGGCCGTGGTGATGAAGAATGTTTCCTGGCAAGCTGATGTCACATGTCATTGTGTTGCACACATATTACGAGGTGAAGGGCGCCGTACAACAATTGTTCAAATACAAAATCCCTGTATTCTATATGGAGGGCATCGGCAGTTGGTCTCGTAATGGGGCAAGTGCCTGAATGCTTACGGTAACTAGTTCTGAGAAACTGATTCCATTCTAACAGTTGTCGTACATGCCTCTATCTATTGTACAAAGTTCGTGTAAATACATTTATTACTGTCCCAGCTAATGCAAAGGAACGTTTTTCATTTGAAAGTCCCATATACAGTATAAGTGTATATTAACATTATTTCTTTGTACGAGTTTGTTTCTCCATCTCTTCTAAATAACCAGTAGTCATTTAGAACAACAAATGAACATACCTCAATAGTAATGCAATACACTTATAAGGGAAATACAATAAATGTTACATGCGATCAAGTAAAGCATTGTGTGAATATGAAAATGACGTATTTTATATTTTCTATATTTCGTCCAAATTATTTTTCTAGGGACTTTTTCCTAAATGGGGAACATTTTAGAAGGTTACTTTTAATAAAGTTTTTTTTTTTCATTATAGAAATTGACAAAGACCAATGATTGTATATTGGGGTGGAACGTAGAGGCCACGAATCTAATCAGTTTGTTTTCGACAAATACCACGTCTTACAAACCTCTCCAATGATTCTACCCTGTGAGGGTGTCATCCTCAAATTCTCGAGCACACTCTCCAACTTTAAAAATTTTCGGGTCAAAAATCGATAGAAACTGTGCAAAACTCCATTTACACCCTCCAATTTTAACTTTACACCTCCCTCCCAAACTAAAAATCCTGGCAGAATTCCTGACACACAAACAGAAACAATTTGAGGTACATAAAAAGGAATAATTATCTTATACTTCATTCGCACTAACTTTGCACCAAACTTTAGTACAAGGCTAATTATTTATTGAACTCAGTTTTTGACAAAACCTGGTTCTCCTTCAGAATTCATACAGAAGAAGACAAAATTCTGTTCTCACACTTTTGGATCACATAAATGTATCCATAGCAACAAATAAGTTTAGCCTTGTGCTAATTTTGGTACAAAAGTTAACACGAATGAAGTGCCTAGATACAGGTAAGAGATTGGCATTCCAAGTTGAGACAAGAAACGTTTATGAGGTTAAAGAATGATAATGCTGTTATTGTTTGCTCACGAAATATTTGTGTTTATTAACATAATTCTCAAATTAAAAAAAAACAACAATATTTTATTATTTTCTACAATACAAATACTGAAAAATATTTCCAGAATTCAAATTCACATTACTTGATCTATGAATGAGATGGAAGAAGGAAACACTTGATTTAAATAAAACACTTTCTTTTCAACTTTTCTAAAGTTTGTTGAGATGTAATGTTTACTTTTGCATCTCAGCCATCTATATAATTTATAAACAATTTGGTAGCACATCAAGTAAATATATAATTTTCTTTACCACAACATTTGTGAACCATAGCTAAAACAAAATAAGTCATAACAAATGCATTATTCAACAGCCTGTAGTCTAAGTTTATTGCTCATCACCATTAGAAGAACCATGGAGACCATCGACCCACGGAAACCATGATCCTGCATTTTCTCTGAAATAAAAAACGCGTTCATAGTTTATTATTATTATTATTAATAATACAAATTACATGAATCACAAAGTTCATTTCGAAATAAATTTAATTTAAGTTCCCAATTATTGTTACATTCTTATACGAAAACGTGGAATAGTCAAATATATTCTTCTGACCACAAATTGTTAAACAATAATTAATTACTTCGTGTGATTAAAGTATTAAAAGAAAATTTGTCTTTATGCGATGCACTTACTCATTAAGTAGACAGATAACCAACCAATAATAAACCTACATTTTTTTTGTACTGAATGCGAATTGTATATTAGTTAGCACTGATTCCGTTCCCCCCTCCCCTGTGGGGGGTGTCACCTCCAAATCCTTCAGAGTGCCTCCCAACTTAAAAAAAAATAGGGTACCAATCGATGGTAAACGTGCAAAACTCCACATACACTCTCCCAATGTTTACTTTACACCTCTCACTCTGAAAATATTGGCGGAATCCGTGATCAGTTAGGACCAAACTTTTACCCTTTAAACTTTAAAGTCTTTTTCAATGAGTATAAGAACATATGCGCCGAAGTAATGTGAGCACTTAATGAGAAGGAATTATCCACCGAATAGATTATCTCTTGGTGTCACTAATATTGATACGAGAGTGGGTGAATGTGAAATAAATGTATCCATTATTGTCTTCATACGTTGTTTTATGTAGGCATCAACTACGTTAGTATTCGCATTCAACTGCTTTTCTAGTTCTACTTGTGTTTGCACACCATGCGTTAATCCATCCTGATCCTTAATTACTCTTCTGCGTGGTAAGGCTTACTTTGAAAAAGCCCCTGAATATGACCACAGACGCGAATCGTTTATTATCAAAAGCTAGAAGAAATTTTCCTAATATACTTTGTTGTTTCTTCTGACGGATTTGCCATATTCGCACTCAGTTCGTCCCAACACTTCTTTTACGTGTGGAGTACTGTAGGCGTTCTGCCATCGTCCACGAGAACAGCCTTTAAGATATGTAGGCTAGTCGAAGCGTCAAGCCGTCGAGTTCAAATGGTCCTTGCGCTTTCGAGGTTTTGGTAAATGTGTAATAACAGAGTCTGTTTAAAATCAGTCGTGCTATTTAATTATTGTTTGAAACGTTCCGAATGGGTATCAAAGATCCTGGCAATTGGAATGCTTTGAGTGTGCTCTGAGCGCAAATTTTAATTCTACAGGTTCATGATCCGAATCGAATGCATTTGTAATGTGAGAGCGTGCAATGAATGAAACACCCGTACAAAATTCAGCAAATATGGACGGACTTCCAACCTGTAGTAATGGGTAGGATTTTTCAGTGAGCTGAGGCTAAAACATGAAATTGGTAAATATTTGAGAAGATCGTCTTTGCCACTGTATAAAACTCCGAATTTTAGGATCAATTACACTAATTTTGTTATAGACTGACGCTTCTACAAGTTTTGCTGGTAACCTATGGACTGCCACTAGCATTATAGGTGTTTCTAAAGTAAATTATTTTTTGTTACTGCTTCTAAAGCGCATTCGGCTGGAATTGTGACTGCTTTCGTAAAATAATAATAAATAACCAATATCAGTAGACGCCTTTCGGCGTCTTCACGACCAACCCAATGTTTTATGTGACTTAGAAGGCACCAGGCCTTTATTCAGTTGGAGAGTTGTCTTGTATTTGGCTTGGTCAAGCTTCATCACGGATTTTGTGATCGTTATCAATTCAATTCTCCAATTAGACGAAGCGCTAGCTTACGTTGCATATGCACTGAATATTCAGAGATTTTGACTTTTGATTTTGATAATGGGGACCTTAGTGAGTACGAAAAACCATGTCGTCGTACCCCGGGTTGGTCGACAACTGCGGATGGAAGGGACAATGTCCCAAAAACATCGATCACAACGTCGATCATAACTAGCTTACTAAACATGGTAAGGCAATAATTATTTTTCTAATTGTAGGTAATACAATTTTCTATAATAAATGTCCTTAATAATTACTGGGTTAAAAATAATTTTATGAGAAATAAGTAAAATGTTAGGTTTTTCCAGTAAAATAGTAAGTTTCCTCAATTTATAAGCAGTATATTTATCTTAATAATAGGTCTAATAGAAATTATTATTTTCTTACACTAAAAGAATTATGCTCAAAATAGTTTAGCAACTATGCTTTTAAGAAGGCGACCGCGGGCTATTATAGTTTGTCTATCTAAGCAATGCAAATATATATATGTGTCACCTCTGTTCCTACAAGCTGTGGCGAGTGACGTGTGTGGTCGTAAATTATTACTGAGATTGTATTGACGCTGCTCGTTATATGTGCTAACATTATACGTTATTTAAGTTTGAAACTGTACTGAATGTTCCAAAAGTAACGCAAACTGCTTTTTCATATACGTATATGTTACACTAAAATACATTACATTGAGATGTTGTTTACAATATCAGTAGAGGAAGCTTAAATTTATCCTGATTTATTTCCCATTACTGATTTATAGATTTGGTACGAGGATAGCTACTTTTTTTTACACATACGTAGTGTAATAGTCAGAGATGCAAACATATTCACAATTTGGTAGCGAGACAGAACCTTGAAAATGAATCCGCTTTTTATACCTAGTTGATTTTGGAAAATATTAATAATTTAAGCAAAGAAAATTAAATCAAGATTTAAAGATGAAACTTTGTGATATTTGTATAAATTATGTAATTTCATAACTTAATACACTTCATTTACTATCTGTGTACAATATTTATTTGTTATTATTTTCGCAGTAAAGCTATCACCTAATTTATCATTCGAATAGTGTGCTTCACCAACATTCGTTAGGATTTAACAAATCGTTCACTAACTCGAAGAGGTTTGAAATACATTACATTCGTGAAACTCACCAAAAATCTTTCAGGTCTATAAATAGTGACGTAGTAAATATTTTATGAAGTTTGAATTAGATTAAACCTTAGCTGAGCCTGGTATATGTAAGCTGAGATGTACCGTTACATTTCATTGGGGAGCATATAATAGGTTTTGCGCTAGATCTTATTTTCCCTTATATAAAGACACCTTTTATGTACTTTTCATTAAGCTAGGCGTATAGCAGACCCAAGACTGTAGGTTTACGTGCGAGTGTTATCGGACAATTTAGTGAGGTTTGTAGATATCATGTTTGCACTAAATTGACTCTTATGTTTGTTTTACATAATGTAAAATTATCTTTTATACACAGAACATTATGCAAAGTGTATAACTGAGAAATTCCTCTCAGTGTACGTGAGTAGGACCGAAGTGGGACATTTTAGTGACAGTAGAAGCGTACTTTTTGCTCCAACATTAAAATGTTTAACCTTTCACCGTAAGCTACGTGCTTTTTAAATTAATTTGTCTTTGGTCTTATTACCTACTTTTCATCATTAAATTCCTTGGCGCTAGTTTTGCTAGCAGAAATAATAAAAATGTTAATGCTATTATAATTTATGCTAGTAGTGATACGAGTGATGTTGCTGACTCTACCTTTCGTTTTGCTTACGTTTAGGTGTACAAAGTAAATATGGGAACATTCATCAATAACGTTCTCTCCGAAAATACTTTTCATTCATCCTATTTTTGTAAAACTACAAAACGGAAAGCTGTTTCTGAAATTAAGATCAATTTTCAAACAAAATTTAAAGAATTTGAAAAATGCTAAGCAGTAGCACTTCTATTTTTTTTATTTTTTTTTTTTCATAAATAATATTTGACTGCTACTATAAGTAGAAAAAGTTAAACTCTGTTTTAAAATCAAGATCAATTTTAAACTGAAATTTGAAAAAGCAAAAATGGCACAATGCAGTTAAAGACATCAAATATTAGTTTTGAACAAGAAACGTTATAAAAATTATAACATCGTTCATGACATGCCAATATATCGTAACACATTTTGGGCAAAAGTCATTTTATTGTTGCATACTTTTTCCGGAGTCGGCCCGTCGGTGGCTAAAGTGGTACTCCCGATGTACTCCCGTCCTCGATACCGTAGGCATATTTGTCATAGTTTTCCTTTTCGAATTTCTTCTAGGCTACAGCCTGGTAACGGATTGTAACTCACAAGATGCTACCGTAGGATAGTGGTTAGAGCGGTGGGCCGTTAAAACAGATCACAAGATTGAAGGTTCGAACTCAGTCGCATGCAGTGAAAAAATTAACAACTATTAAAAGTTAAGATTCATTACACGTAAGGGAATGAACACAAAATTTAATCACGATCACATTATTTTCTAGTAATATTTCTTAAATATACTTAAATTCTGTTACTATAAAGCGTGATCGACCCAGCGCCTGACACCCGGTGAGATAAGGACGAGGTTACGGTGGTAGTGGCGCTGAAACCGCCTATGACCCGACGACGGGCCAACTCCGGGAAAAGTCTAATTTCGACGACGGAACGACGGCTGCAGCCGTAGTCGGCCCATCATCAGCCCGACGTCGAGAAGCTCATGGGGTTAGTAGCTATTAATAAAGTATACGTTCAAAATGCTAATTTAGACAAAAGAGCTTTGTTCTATTATTGGATGACTAAGAATATAAGGAAAATTTTAACTAGGTTACTGCTCTGAAAACGACTATAAATAGTGCATTTATAACGAATAATAACAAGTTAATAAGCATACCCTAGAAAAAGACATTACGTCTCTAGGTGTATTTGGTTACTACGTCCCAGTTCAGCAAATATTCAAATGTAAGGAGAGTGACAATGTTGTGAAGAAGTCTTGAATAGTAAAAATTAGAACGTGATATGTGAGATAGTCTTTTGGCGAAAGATATAAATTAAATTATCAATTAACTTTAAGCTGCCGGAATTTTAATTGACTCGAAATGAGCGAGATTAAGCTCCCATCGTATGTGGAAGAAGTAGACACAGCTTTGAAACCATGCCCGGTGAAAAAAAAACAAAAAAAAACTTATTTTCGTTTACAAAAGCTTGGGCATACTTTCCGTGCTATATTAATGATACGTAAAAATAATGTAGTCATATGCTCATGTCCTGTTTCATTGTGTATTGCAACATATTAATTCAATATGTATCCCGACTTTTGCGTGGGATCAACCATTCTGTGTTCTAAACTCTAATATGGGGAAGTGCTTGTACATTTCCTGGAAACTTCGGTAACAAATTAAACACCAAACTATTTATAAGTGAAAGGAACAGAATAACCAAAAGCATGGATCTTATGTACAAATCAGGGGATGATCTTTCAAGGCAAAATGGAGGTGTATACAAGATGTCAAAAAGTTCCAAAGATATTTCGAAAATCATTATCAGATTGTGATATACTAATTCCTGTGATAATATACGTTTGAAAGAAGTTATACAGGACCCAACACAAAGAATATTTCTCTGATATTACGTGTAAAACCATCGTCTTGACGTCATTGGGACGATTACTGCCTTTCAAAGAACTTTTCGATATTGTTATGCATTTCATACGTCCAATGCTAATCGCCTTTCGCAGAGGTTTTAGTTTATGTATGAACAATACGATTTTGTAGGAGGAAAATATTAAGTACGATAACCGTTATCTAACATTCCCTACTCAATCGTTTTGATAACTTTAATCTAATATGTAAAGGAAGCAGGATGTGGAACTACCTCCAAAGTGTGGTGAAAACAATCGATAGCCGAAAAGATCTTGTATCGATGGGAAACGTTTCTGCTGGCTATTATAAAAACAGGTTGAAGAAAGCGAGGTTCCTATTTTCTACAAACATCCTTACTTACTTACTTACTATATGGCTTACGGAACACTCAAGTTCATCGCCGTAGTAACAAACTTTCACCATCGGGATCTATCCTGGGCAAGATCAAGTCAGTTTTCATCACAAACACCTACTTCTCGAAGATCCTTCCTAATCTTGTCCTACCAGCGTCGTATCGGTCTTCCCAACGGTCTCTTTCCCTCCGGCTTTCCAACCAAGATGGAATATAATCTTGTTTTTTTTAATCCGAGCTACATGGCCTGTCCATCTTAGTCATCGTGATTTCATTATTCTTACAACATCGGGTGAGTCGTACAGTCCGTGAAGATCTTCATTATGCAGTCTCCTCCATTCTTCAGTCATCTTGTCCCGTTTTGACCCGTATATCTTTTTCAAAACCTTATTTTCAAACATTCGTAATTTATGTTCATATGCTAGGGTCGTACTCCAACTTTCGCAACCTTAAAGTATTACCAGCAGAATAACCGTTCTGCGTATTTTCAATTTCAAAATCCTTGATATTAATCACAAGGTTAGGAGTTTCTGAACTGAATAGAATCATGCGATGCCCGATATAAACGACTTTTTATTTCTTCCGTTACCTCATTCTTGCTTGTCGTATGCTCCCAAATATTTAAATTTGTTTATTTTCTCTATGTTCTCATTCTCAATTTTTATGTACCTATTCCCGTTATTTATTGTGTTTCGGCTTGTTATCATGTATTTTGTTTCCTCTATGTTTACCTGTAAACCTACCTCATCGCACACTTCTACTAAGATATCGGTGTTGATTTGTAGTGAATCTATATCTTCCCCTATTAAATCTACATCATCCGCGTACACGAGAAGTTGATTCAAGCCATTCAACGTTAGTCCCTTTTTGTCCTGTTTTATTTTTAAAATCGCATATTCTAAAGCAACGTTAAACAGTAGTCGTGACAAGGCATCGTCTTGTTTCAATCCGTTGCGAATCTTTAAACTATCTGACATATTATTTATTACCTATCTGTACTCTGCTTATGGGGTCGCTGAGACACATCTTCACTAGTTGAACCAATTTTTTTCGGAATTCCAAATCGTATCAGGATACTGAATAACTTTTCCCTTTTACAGAATAAGCCTTCTCAAAATCAACGAATAGCTGATGAACAGTCCCATTGCATTCCTATTTCTTCTCTAATTGAATTGAATTGAATTGAATTTATTTTAAGGCCTTTAGGCAACTATGGCTCAGGCCGTATGGATGATGATGGGATGAATTGGTGGAATGAAGAAAGTGGGAGGAAACGGGAGCACCCCGAGAAAACCCACGCACACGGTGTTTGTCCACCACAAAGCTCACATGGCATGAGCAGGGATCGATCCGACGCCCCCTAGCACCAGAGGTGAGCGCTCTACCAATTGACCCACCGTGGCCCTTATTTCTTCTCTAAGATTTGTCTCATGGCGAGAATCTGGTCCAACGTGGATCTATTTCTTCTAAATCCACATTAATGTTCTCCACCAATTATTTCATCTACTTAGGCGAGTAACAGTATATTATTTAATACTTTGCAACATGTTGGGAGTAACGAGATTTCGCGGTAATTATTACAGTCCGATTTATCGCCTTTTTCATAAACCGGAAC
>JAGDQP010074186.1:0-10299 GCA_022664845.1 Lepisma saccharinum | reverse complement strand
TTAAAAAGCCACCCAGAAAAAATGCTAGTGGAAGCCTTATCAAGACTGTCGTACTTGTGTACTTGACCTACTGTCATAAGTACACAAGGCAAGCTCAGGTATAATAAACTATGATCTACATCGTTCTGGTTTAACCAATTATTACGTATGGATTTTATCAAGTGAATAGTGTCAAATAAAAGAAAAAATATCTTCATCCAGGTCATATTTTTTAAAGCTGAAATTTAATGACTCGTTGCATAGTTTTTGAAACATATTTCTGTTGACTTTATTACTGGCAGATAAGCAATGACGTGAAACACACAGTTAGTTAGTTTCTATTGCAACTACTGTTTGTTCATAAATCATGTTAGCGTTTAGTGTTTTAAGGGAAATATGCAACTATATCCTTATTATTTGACAACAACGATGACTAGTTTTTACATTGTAGTTGCTTCTTTCATTTTGTCAGTAAGTCCTGAACACTACCGTTTTCCTATATTTTATCCAAAATCAAATTTACATATTTTTCATGTTCTTGGAGCGAGCTAAGTTTCTCACTTAAGAACTTAATATGAGAATCTGACAAGGTTTCCGTTCTTTCAGATTCGAAGTTCAATAACCTGGAATTGTCTCAAGTAATCAGAATGAGGGAGGGATAGGACAGCGGAATTTCTTATGCGCATTTATGTGCTGCTGGATTTTTGAAAAAAATAAAAAAAAGTAAACCCAAACTAATGTGTTGTATACCTCAGACTCTTTGGAAAGATAAATTAACCTGTTCTTAAAAACACTTATTATGCAATTGATAGTTCTCATACGTATCTTGCTGTTACCTCTCATAACCTCATTTTATCTTATCATATTTTATCATACGTGTCTAGAATACTGCTCTAATAACAGATGCTTGAACTAGTTTATCCTCAACAGTGAGTGCTTCTATTCTACGCTCGAAAGTTTTTAAAGGACTAATTAACATCACCTATTAAGATTCAAATTTTGACCACCTATTAAGAGACAAGTATTTTATAGAAACAATCTAAATCTCCTATTTGGAATCAATTGTGCTATTACGACTCACTGATGTAAAATTAAGAACACAACTCTGAATGAACTCATACTACTATAAAAAGTGACAGTCACAGACCTCTTTTTTTTTTAAGTGAAAGCTGCAACCATGAGCCCAGCTTGCCTACGTCACGCGAGGGTTTTTGGCTTTATATCCAGGCCTGTTAGAGTATCCCGGGGACCTCGGTTGGGAGCATCCTGAGAAATATATGCGCTGTGCGTGAAATTTAAGCGTGTTCTTGCACTGTACCGAACACTTCTTCAGGGTGGAGCATTTTCGACTATTTAGCTTTAGGTTGGTACCATTGTGCTACAGGAAGAGTCGGGGAATAATGCGGGTTGAACATATCATTGCAACTCTTACCCACTTAATGTTCTCAGGTGTTCTTGCCGTTTTTATCCTTTATGTATCTTGAATATTTCCAGTGGCACGACTTTGTTGCTCTCCAAACCACCTCCTCAACTCCTTCTGTGCTGACACTGTCGAGTTGGTGCGGTTAAACTCCACTATACAGAATACACTAATACCGCTCAATACCTGCTAAATTCCAAAACCAGAAATCCCTCACCACAAGCTCGCTTTGTTTCCCCATTGTTCTGCAGCTTAGTGCTACCAATCTAAAATTAGGTAATCGAAATTACAATACCATGTAACACACTTTTTCATTGTTAAATTTACTGAGATGAGGCCTTGCGCAATCTGGCTTGCCAATTACCTTATCCCTTGAGCTAAGAGTTGCGTATCAGTGTGAAATGTTTCTTGGTACAGCTCCTGGTGTATAAAAAATTCACTACTTTAGTGTACCTTCAGTACAGATGTAGTGTATCCTAAGGATCCACGTATTGTGCGCCTCTAAAAGCTTCCACCCAGTTGTAATATTGGATAATATATGCACTGTTTTGCATTTTTATAGATTTTGTTACAGTCTCATGTTTATTAGTTAGTTAGAGTTGGGCCGGATTTCTCCACTTGTAATTGTAAGTGCCTTTCCACCATCTTGTAGTGGCTTTCATTTGTATGTTTTGTGGTCTAGCTTTCTTGAGATGTTTAAGTTTGTTACAGTTTATCCCCGGTCCAGCACTTGCTCCGGTTTTTCAGAGCTAGTGTCAAAAATTAGACCAAGTGATTCTTGTTTTGAAGTACCTGGGAAAAGTGGTTTGGACCGTCACCCCGTCAGTTTAATACGTAATTTGATTGTTAATAATATACAAGAAAGTCTTCGTTTACATTTGTAATTGTAATACTTTTAGCCAGGTAAAATGCAAGCTACAGTTGTTAGGATTTCAGAATCAAACCATATTCTCAGCAGACACTACTTCCCTGTTATCGTTTTTTTTGGTTGTGATTCGAATTCGAGCTATTGCCTGGTATTACCTACTAGTTACAAACTTCCCTGCGTATATGCATATATAATTATTGAAAACGTGAGGGAAAATATTTAAAGATTTGAAAAGAATAATTGAAAACACAATAAAACACTATTTAGCATTAAAACACACACACACATTACTTAATTCTCATGACAGATGTGAAAAGGGTAGATTCTCTGAAATTACACCAGTCTCCAAATATAAAGCAAAACGAAACAATTTCCACATAAGAAAATATATTTCTTGAAACACTTGGTTTTAAGGAAAGTATTTATTAGTATAGTATATAACGAAATCAAAACTACAAAGAAACAGCTTTTT
This sequence comes from Lepisma saccharinum, assembly GCA_022664845.1. Taxonomy (NCBI): domain Eukaryota; kingdom Metazoa; phylum Arthropoda; class Insecta; order Zygentoma; family Lepismatidae; genus Lepisma; species Lepisma saccharinum. The sequence continues at coordinate 7,560 of JAGDQP010074186.1, read as the reverse complement.
TTTTTTCACTTGAAAAATACATAATACAATTCAATGTTCTGGCTACAATATCACAAAAGGATACAAGTCACTATTATAACAAGAACAGTAAACAAATTAAAGAGAATAACTTCCAAAATGGAGCTTAATAGGGTGTATGGTAACCCCCAGCAGCGATACAAGTTTGACAACGACCTGGCATACTGGGAAGAAGTGCAATGAGAAGATCTTGTCGCAATAGCTACCATTCTTTATGGAGAGCTATTCTGAGATCATTAAGTTACATTAGTGGCCGTGGTTGCGAAGCAACTCGTCTCCCACACATGTTCAATTGGATTTAAATCCGGTGAACGCACTGGCCAGTCTAGACGGGCAAAATATTTTAACTTTCCAAAAATTCGTCCACCAATACAGCTCTATGAGGGCGAGCATTGTCATCTATTAGGAGAAAATTTTCTCCTACATGCTGTTGAAACTCCCTCGCATATACTGCCAAGATCTCATCGCGATATCTGGTAGCAGTTAAACCTTGCCCATTCATCTAAGTGATTTTTTGTAGAGGTGTTAATCCGGTGCTGCTAATGCCGGCCCACACCATCACCCCATCACCTTCGTATTAATCACTTCCGATGATATTGGAAGAATTATACCTTGTTCCCTGTTCTCTCCTGATGAGGCATCGTCGAGAATCAAACCACTCACCACTGAATAATACGAGTGTTCAATCTTCGTCTGTCCAAGGGCGTAATCTCGACTCCATTGCAAACGACTCCTTCGAGCATCGTTCAATGGCATACATACTACCGGTCGCCTTGCATACAGTACTCTTTCTCCTAGCCTTCTATACATAGTTTGCCGAGATATATGCCTTCCTGTTGCAGCAGCGAGGTCCGATGCTAATTGACGGACAGTACTTCGATTCTGGCGTTTATAACTAAATAAAGATCTTCCCTCGCAGATGTAACTCTTGTGCGTCCCTGGCCAGGCCTTCTGGATGTGTCTCCGGTGTCGGCAAACTGTCTCCACAGACGATTAACTACTGAGGGATTAACTTTGAGCCATCTAGCTACTTCAGTCTGTGATTGTCCAGCTTCAAGTCTCCTAATGGCTCTCCAGCGTCATTTAACCGCCTTCTATCAGCCATTCTAAGCTATTCAATATCGTCTGAACCTCCCAAACACTGATATGCAACAACTTCATTTACATTAGTGGGCATCGTTTGAACAGCCAGGCGCTGAAGTCACCTGCCATCTCATGTTTCCGTACATTAGAATGAATAGTAATGTGTTTTTGATCATGCATGGATAAGATACGACATTTTAAAACTATTATTTATTACTTTTCACAAATATTGCTTTAATTTTGGACACTAGTGTAGTACTAATTTTACTACCATCTATTGATTATGAATCCTATTACTCTTTCAGCGAAGTAAAATAATATATGGTCCAGGAAAAGTACGACTTTATACATTTTCGGAGCAGGGTTCCCATTTCAGTGTAAATTATCCTTAGATATCCAAGCGTATAACTCGTAGTTAAAATTGTGAACCTTGATGAAACAAATTAACAAAACTAATAAAACGGTCACTGGGAACATTCACTAATTTCATGTTGCCATCTTAAAAGTGGAAAAACGGCAAATCTCGATTCGAACGTAACTGTAGATACTTAAATCGCTCGTATATTGTGAAGACATTTGTAGTTAATTATATAATGTCTGGATGTTTATTAGTAAATATTCTATTCTGGTAACCCTTATGTATGTTTTTCAGCTTGGAGATTATTCAGTGTCTCTGAAAGCGCCAGGTAGAAACAAACATTTCCGAGTTCACGTAGAAGGTGCACTATACTGCATTGGGCAACGAAAATTCCACACATTGGATCAACTGGTGGATCATTATCAGCGGGCTCCTATATACACAAACAAACAGGGTGAAAAGTTGTATTTGGTGAGGCCACTTCCAAGGTCTCCAAATAGTTGCTAAATGTGTGTGTGTGTGTGTGGTTTTTTTTTTTTTTTTACTTTCTTTTCGTAAAAGAAAAAACATCTTCTTATCTTTGTAAGCTTACTCTGTAAGAGTTTTGACAGAATAGGGAATGTTTTCCTATTGTTATTTCAAGGTGTCTTAACGCTGCGGCTGTTTTTTGTTTAGTGTTCGTACTTTTTGTTTTTTTTTTTGTACGAAACATAGTGTGGAGTAGTGTTCCTAAGTAAGAGCTACTCGTAGATTAACATTAATTGAATTGGAAACGTACTACCTCTCTATTTTTTCCCCCCCTACTTTGATTGATTGTACTGGTTTTGTCCGGCATTGGATTGAGAAGTTTTTGACAGAAATAATTAAGAAAATCTTTTGTGAATTGGTTATAAACGTATGTATATGTTGAGAGGTACTTGGATTATTTATAATAAGTACTGTGAAACAAACTGTCAACTTTTCTATCGACAAATATGCAAACAGAAGTCTTTAGTTCTCAAATGTTTCCAGAGTCGACATATTGTAAGTGTTGATTGCCTAATATTTTCTTTTTATATTATACTTTTCTTTGTTAGTGTGTCCTCCTCTTCTCTAAAATAAATATCTAGTATTCGAAAAGTAAAACGTGAATATTTGTTCATGTAATTGTAGGAAAATATTCTCTATTGTGCTTATTTTATACTTTTATATCAATTAAACATGCATTTGAAACGTGAAAAGAAAGTAATAACATTAATAAAGAAAGATAGGTTTTTTTTTCTTAAGTAAATCAATGACTTTGCAGCGAAGTTTACAGCATAATTCCTTAAGTGTAATTCTAAATAATTAAAAATTAAAGGCGTGCCCGTTGATGTCCTGTACTTGTTATACTCCACTCATTTTCTGATGTGGTTTTAAATACGAACTTCTTTTCTCTGCATTGAACACTCGGTTACTGGATACATTGATCATCGTGGTACAGCGGTGAAACTAAGAATACACTTTCCATGGGAATGAAGACTTCCATGGATATTGCTTCCAAAATACGTCACTTTTTTTTCCGAGATGAATACTTTCCAGTCTCTTTGTGTATAAATTAAATAATGTAAGGAATGTTTGAAGTATTTATTGGATTTGTTTAAGTGGTGATGTGAAATGTGGAGAAGGTAGTGGTGGGATAGCCCTTCGTGATAGCTTTGTCACTTCAATAGGCCAGATTACAAAGAAATGTGAGAATTTACATGTGTCTAAAGACAGTAACTTTTTATAAATATATAGGAGATAAGACTTGTCGTTATTATACTTTTTAACATGCAACAACTGCGTATCGAAGTTCGCATAACATATTTATTTATGGTTACATAGGTGTAGTGTGTGTTAAGATTGGAGTATCATTGAGATGTTCCAACATTGTTCGATTGCAGCATTTATACTATTATTTTCTACGTCTCTCCCAATGTTTTGGAAGTTAAAACAAAAATCTGTTTTCAAAGTACTGTGGTTGTTTGTGTGCGACTGAGCCATTCTGTTTGGGCAGCCAGTAGGTAATGTGATGATTGTCTTCCGAGAAAAAGTAGTCTTGACGTCTTTTTTCTTCTTGATGGTATCTATCAAATCATGAATATTATTTTGGCCTGTTATAAAGGGACACAGTTGTCACGAAGCATTCGCACATTATGGTGCCATCGTTCACCCGTTTACAACGTATTGCTTGCTTAACGATTCTCTTTTTGAGTTTTCGTTGTTGGCACAGCAAATGCTTTCATTTAAAATTTCTTGAACTATGTACTCTCTCTTGTTCATTATGACATTGATATTAAGTGCCAGTTATTTCTTGATGTGGAACTTAATCTTTGCAGCTTATGCCACATACTAGTAAGAACTTCCTGTTAATATGTTCAAAGGGTTTAGTTGTAAATGGTCAGTATTTCTCACTTCATACGATAGAGCTTTTCATAACGATTTTGTATCGAGAACAGTTTTGAGTAATTGACATGTATTTCTCGCTTAATACAAGGTCCATTCTTTGAATTTAAAGTAAAACTTTAAAGAAGTATTATAAAATATTAGAATTTAAGTGCTGTCTTCGTATTGCAACATCTTTTAGGATGTTACGAATCGCTTCTTTTGCATTGTTTATATGCAATTAAGCGGTTTTTAGTATTATTTTCGTGCCATCCCAACAACGTCAAGATATTCTGCTTGTAGGTTGCTTCAGTTTTAGCTTTCCGTCCCAAAGCTTGACATAATTATGCAGCAATTAAGTGCAGACAATTAGTATTACATTGGAGATAATGGTATATAAAGTCTGGAAGTACCATAACAGTTTCTAGAAAGAGTTTGTAAAGTCTGTGAGCAGAACAAGAATTTTTGGGGACATACTGGCAGTCGCAGAGTCTTTTGTTCTACAAATTAAGATATTTGTAGCAGCATAGTGTTATACCTTTCTACAAATCATTTATCTGTTATACCGCACCATACATAAACATTTTCCTACGTCGGTGATATCACTGGCGTAGGAGGGAAAGTACTTGTTCAGTACTGTGTAATACTTTCGTTCCTTTAAATGATATTTATTGTTAACTAAAACTTGAAGAAAACTAGGTGTGTAATTATTAAGAAACATTGGTAGGTTTTCTTAAAGCAAAATTATAATACCCATGAAAATTTGCGAAACGTTATTATTTGGAAAGTGTTTACTTATCAAAAACGTACAAATATTTTTAAAAAAATATGCAGAAACATACTTTTATTTTCTTGTGGGTGGAATATAGCAAATTATTAAGTTCACTTTTATTTTTAAAAAAATAAAATGTTTTGTCATGTATGGAAACTAATTTCTGAAGCAATGTACTTTGCTTGTTGTAATTGTGAGATTAGAAACTCTTCTTATTAATCCCGCCGTTGAACTTTGAAGCTGTACTTTAGCAGATTGAGCAGCAAGTAAAGACATGAATATTATTACTCTCTGAATGAATGTATCTTGTTCAAAGAGGGAATGCCTTACGTGATTAAAAATGTTAATGTGATTAAACATGTTCTTGATATTGTATAAACCGACTAAAATTCGTGTAATAATACTTCAAAATACATTGTTCTTGATGGATCGCTAATTATTACATGAAGGTTGGTCTGAATATATATATAAAAAAATAATGATTACTTTTGTAATAAGTGTCTTAATCTTCCATGTAGCAACTCAAATGGATAAGAATTTTTTGTTTTGTTTGATTCGTGCTGATTTTCACAACTAGGGCACATGGGTGGATACTTTGACACGATGCCATATACATATTTGAGGAAAGTATAAGCATATATGGATAAGCAAGCGATGGCTTTTTTAGTCTATATACCTATTAGTTTCAGTGTTAGATAGTTTCAATCGAATGCAGTCAGACATATTCAGGATGATTACAAGGTTCGAATAAGCGTAATTTATTAGTTGCATTTTTAACATTGAAGCTGCATCTTCTGATTTACGTCTTGGGAATAGGCTTTCGCATTTTCGGTTGTGTAAATTATTTTCCGGAAAGTGTATTGCAATGTCGAGAGAAGACTGGTTTCGGTGTGTTTTTATATTAAGATATTTTTCTAATTAAATTAGAAAAAAGTAACCATGAAATAACGTGTTTCTGTTCGATGCCTTTGTGTCCGTAAGCGCCAGTAGCTCGTAGTTGTTCAATAATAAGATGTATTTCCACGGAGATTGCGAGAAACGAAAGCTGTTACCAACGATATTGGTGAAGCAAGAGAATACGGTGGGGTAAATACTTCATAATTATTTCTAAAGAAACCATAATACCATGTGTTTAAAGCGAGTCTGTATGGACTTAATGTAATTATCTATTAATGTTACTCGTCAACTTTACATTCCTTTAATGATTAAATCTTCCATTATATAGGATAAAACATTGTCATTGGGAGACTTCAAACTTTATTGCAATTTAAAAAGGGCTCACCGTTTAGTGGTTATTTAGCCGAAGCGTGCTTGTTTCATAAAGTGAAGAGCCGTACTTCAAATCTGTCCAGACTTTTACCCGGTTTTCGTTAGCCGCACGAGGCGAATGCTACTATCTTTCTCATTCCTTCTCACGCTGATAAAGTTACGTGACTTGACAGTCTCTGCCGAAATATGCATTGAAGGTCTGAAATAACAATTTTTTAAACTGATGAAACTGTCAGGGCTCAAAATGATCTGGAAAACTTGAAAAAATCGGGGAAATAAGTTTGAGGTAAAAGTCCGGGACTAGTAAATATGTATTTTGTTCTTTCTTGAACATATTATTTTAAACCTTCATTTTGCTATAGAGACGACAGTTTCAAACAGCCTTTCTAGAAATCTGCTTTATAACCTAACATAATTAGACGAAATTCTTTGAATCCTTTGTTTCCGTAATTAATACTATATTTCAAGTCGTGAAAATAGTTTTGACAATGAGTGGGAAGTGGGAACCCTCACCAAGAAAACTGCGTAAGGATGATCATTGGTTTCTAAAGAGTTCTTTAACATGCGTAAATGTGAAAGGTATTACATTTCATGATTTTATTTTCGTTTTAATGATTGATTTCAGTGTGTTAGAAAAAGAGAAGTTAATTCAGCGTGGTGTGTGTCAAATATTAAGTCTCAGATTTATGAAGGAAGAGTTTGTGAATCTGGGAGAACAGTGTATACAAGTTATATAATAAATTATTGTTATAAAAGTAGGTTTGTATGATTTAAAACAATGGAGTTTTAATTTTACAGGAATATGAGCAGCATTGTGCTCAAATTGTATTAATCAACGTGTAAAGACGAAACCCCTTTAAGTTTATCTGGAAAAGGCAAGTCGGCTTCGAATTTTTCGTTTCCCGAAATCCATATATGAAATTATATGACTAATTTCGTCTAAAATGATATATTTTCCTCGTGGCAAGCTTATGTGCTGTAATCAGAAGTTAAACAGAAGAGCATCGTGTCAAAGGTATTAGCATCGTCTTTTTCTTCTATGCTTTTATGAGCATGTTACAGAAATGTCTTTCTTTTTCTTCCTTTGTAATTACAAGTATAAAACTGTAGAAAAGTAAATAGAATAATTTCAAGTGTGTATGAGAAGGTTAAAATAGCTCGACAGAAAAAAAAGGGGCTGTCTTGAATGTTGAATATTCAGTGAGAATTTCGCATGCAGTTAAAAGTTTCTGTGTGCAGTAAAGAAAATAAGAAAAGAATCAACATAGTTTTAAAAAAAGTGTGTAAGTAACGACATTTACTAGTATTTTTTACATAATAAAACGGTCACTTTCTTTGTATGTTGCAAAAAAGCGTTATGTCGAAAATATCTTCGGTGTTACTTGCAGATAGATATCAGGATTTTTTTTTACACACACAATTTTAACGCATTATGATGGTAGCAAATACCAAAGGTATGCTAAAATGATGAATATGAAATATTGAATGAGAACCACAATTCTAGTTTTAAAAATAGTACTCTACGTCACAAATTAAAATATGAAGGATCCACCGACAGAAACGTCAAACTCCAGTTGGAATGATTTTGAGAAAAATGAAATCTATAAAGTTTAAATGTGATATTTCTTTCCTTGTATATTGAATTTTCACACGCTTATTTCTCGGGAATATGTGA
>JAGDQP010074184.1:0-10300 GCA_022664845.1 Lepisma saccharinum | reverse complement strand
AACTGCACATAACAAGAACAAACAGATATAACATTCTCTGAGTGTATGAATATTAAGATGTATTTTATTCAATGTATGCACTAATAAAATTGTACAATCACTCGTTCATTAAAATAAAGATCTTTCAGTCTCAATATCAGTCTCTACCATATTGTTTCTTTCTAATAAGCTTGGTCTCACGAACAAACCTCCACCCACTGACTGAATTTCTTGGTAATTTTTCGTTGACCGTAACAAGGTCAAGAAGAAAGCATACTTCGTTTTAAAACCAGCGTTGTATAAAATCGTGCGTTGTATAATTAAAGTATCGCTACAAGAAATTCCATCGCATCTTGCTGAGGTAAAGTGTACCTGATGTTTCTTCTGTAGTTTTTGTACAATCACTATTGCAATAGAAATTGATACAGAGGGTTTACTATAATTCCTCATAAAGTTTGTATTGTATTTAGAAGCAGTAGGACATTAATATTTAAAGTGCCACTGAGTTGCTCATAATTTATGTGGAAAGGTCGCGTTTTTATTTACTGTATGTAGGATGTTCAAAGCTGCTAAATATAGAAGTATCTGGGTACACTTTACTATACGGCACAAAACAATGCAATCTTTTCCAACGTATGTGAAAGTGTTGTAACTTAAAATATAACAAAGTTTCGAGTCATGGAAGTATTAAATTAGAGTGAAATAGCGAAAAGTGCTTGGAACTACTTGGCTGCTTCCACGTTGGCGAGCGAGCACATTAAACCGTGCATGAATAGCGAAAAATACTTGGAACTACTTGGCTGCTTCCACGTTGGTGAGGGAGCACATTAAACCGTGCATGAATAGCGAAAAGTACTTGGAACTACTTGGCTGCTTCCACATTGGTGAGCGAGCATTAAACCGTGCATGAAATAGCGAAAAGTACTTGGAACTACTTGGCTGCTTCCACGTTGGTGAGTGAGCACATTAATTTGTGTATGAAATAGTGAAAAGTACTTGGAACTACTTGGCTGCTTCCACGTTGGTGAGCGAGCACATTAATTTGTGTATGAAATAGTGAAAAGTACTTGGAACTACTTGACTGCTTCCACGTTGGCGAGCGAGCACATTAAATCGTGCATGAGTAGCGAAAAGTACTTAGAACTACTTGGCTGCTTCCACGTTGGTGAGCGAGCACATTAAACCATGCATCGCATATAATAAAAAATCTAACCTTGTTTAACCTGCCTTTGCTTATTCAACATTGTGACCATGATTTTTGTAGCAATAATGTGTCATTCATAATACTATGCAATGCTATTAATATTCCGCCGCATCCCTACAATCTACATGTAGTAATGAACGCAAATAAATCTATTCCGACACGAAGTGTCACGATTAGTATGCCTCCACATAGCGCTATCTTGATAAACTGGAGTGCGTATGTAACGAAATAATAATAAAATATGCATTTTCACTTTGGATTGTTAGTTGTCGTTAGATGTTTATGGAAGTGCGTGTAACCGGAAATAAATAAAAACTTATAAAAATTGAAAAGAGTTTTGAATAAAGCAATAAAAAGTCGATGTTCGAGGCATCACCAACTACGGAATCGCAGCCGTTAATCAGGTTATTATTTTATTAAAAGAGAGGCATATCATGTTTAACATTCACTCCATGTTCCCGCTTTCAATGCAGAAAGAGCAAATCGACTCATGTGCTTTTGGCTCCTTCACACTTCCGCTTAACGTATCGAATCTTGTACGAGCACCATCCAAGTACTTTCAACACTATTTGGATACAACCCTTTGATTATTCCAGTTGGATCGTGTACGCACTCATCCAACTGCTTGTTCAAGAATTTGATTCTATGTTTATTGAATCGTGTACGAGGGGCTTAAGATAGTAATTGAATGCCTGTCTTATAGACCAGGGGTCCTTAAGCCCCCGAACCAGAAAGCTCCTCGACAAACATGAATTATTCCCTGTGATACCAAAATGGAATGAAAGTTGTCTGATAAAATTCCGTGGTCAGAGAGTAAAGCTACCCATAAACGTAAACGAATGATCCAAACATTAACTAATCTCCTTGACATCCAGGCCATGAAGGGCTATGAACTACTCTAAAAATTTACCTTTTATTTTTAATTATCAAATTTTAAGGAGCAATATAAAATTTGCTTGAAATATTTCTGGGGTACGTAGACCAACATCCAGGATATCTGAAGAGATGCTCCCTTCTCGTAGACTAACTTATGTGAACTCACTGAGTAATCACCTACGTATGAAAGCAAAGATGCAATTCTATCCTTTGAAACTAACTGATATAATTCAACAACAGTAATCACAGTAATATGATAACCTTTATTTGTAATTTGCTCTTTATCTTTGATTTTATGACCACTTTTACAGCGCAATTTTCAGCCGACGTTTGTCTGTGGCGAGCAGACTGAGAACATATTCTACGTTGATTTCAGTCACTAGGCATTCTCCCGGTATTTATCTGGTGGCACTAAGGAAAACCAGGAAAAATATCAGCCTGGATAGTCTTCCCCGAGTGGGACTCGAATTGATTAACCTCACTCAAAGCCTAGGAAAGCACAGTACGACACACCAAAACTGGCTGAGTTACTGAGGTCAGTGGCAATATGAAGTACAATATGAGTAAATTACATATATCACGTGCCAGAGAAATTGGGAAATATACAAGTCTATCTTTCAAAGTCTGCTACTTGTCATAGAAAATTGTAATATAGAAATATTTCATTACAATGCAATTTGTTAATTTTACGTACAGCCAGCCACAAAGAGAGTAGTTTTTCGTTGGGACAGCAAAGTCAAAATAGCTTTTTATTTACGTATTTAATAAGATTGCCTTACTCGCAAATGGTTAGTGGGCAAAGACATCCCAACAGACAATATAGCTGTGAAGAAGGAGCCTATTACTAGAATTCATACCAGCCATTACTATGACTTCCATTTCGGGACAAAAGACAAGAAAAGAGGATAAATTCGCACTGCCTACAGCTCATTTTAAAGAAAAGATTTGAATATTTTTAAAGTTGATAAATAAAGAGGGTAGAGAGTGCAAGTTGTGAATACTTTATTAATAATCAACATAAATCTGTAAGCATTCTGTACATGTTAATGTAGGCCTATGATTGTTTTGAAAAACAAATGAATTGCTCTAAATATGTTATGTGCCCGGCAAATAGAAAGTAACCCGAGTAGTAAGGGGCGCACGTGCCCTTCCCCCTTGGTTACAGCACTGATTAGAAGGTCAACGTGATGATCGAATAATTTTAATTAAGCTGAGATTCGCACTGATAACTGGATTATTTTATTGTACTGAATACCTCTTACTGGACTGTATTATTTGAACACTATTAAAGGATCAAAACATAGCTGGAGGCCTCCACAGACTGGGGCCATGGAGCCGAGGTTCCGTTGACTTAATCCGGCTCTGATTATATGCACAATCCGGTACGTGCATAGGTCAAGAATTAAAACTTAAACAAGTTGGTACTGTGATTCTATTAATAATTCCTTAATAGCATCTCAGACACACAAACATTCATTGTTTCAAAACTAGTTGACACCGATTATACTAGGTGCTTAAGGACAGGAACACACACAGTACTTTTCTATTGTGTTGAGTAAAGTTTATGCCAAGCTTGGTGTTGATACTTCTAACGGTATGGAAGCAATTGGTAACAGAATATAAAATTTTCAAAGCGGTTCTGTAATGTTCGAGAGAACATCATTTCGTTTGTGTTTGTGTGTCTGAGTTATGTCTTCATGTTCAATAAATATTTCCATTTGAGAAAACTCATTCAAATTTTTTTCTTTCTTATTTGTAAGTTCAGAGGAGAAAGGGAACGAGGATCCAGTTTGCTTCATTGTTGGTGATTTTGTTGCCTTCACCAATCTGTTTTAAACATTAACGAACCATGAAATGACTTTACACGCTTTAAAATACTAACATTCGTTAAAATTTCTAACGAAGCCCGCACAGTACAGGACGTGAATGGGAAATCCAAAACTAATACAGGAACGTCCAAATCCAACAATAGACTTCAAAGAAATTCCGTTGGATATCCAAATAAAGTGGATGTTACAAAGAAATTCAAATTGGGACATCGAATGGACGCCAAAAACACGTCCATTTCGGTTGTCCATTTAGTGCTGTTTACTTGTGGACGTGTGTTGCACATCCATTGAATGTCCCTACTTGGATCTCTTTGGAATGTCCATTTTGGGTAGGATGGTATAGGGACCGAGTTTGCTCTTGGTCTCGTCTCGAATTCGAGATCAAGACCGAGACTGACTCTAACGTCTAGGAATCGAGAGGAGACCAAGACGCTATGCATCGATACTCGAGACGAGACCAAGACCGAGAGTTATACCTCTAAACGAGACCAAGACATGCCTCTCGAGACTCTTGTCTTGATCGAGATTAAAAACTCTTTTCATAAATGTCGATAATATTAAACACTTTCTTTTTAAAACTTTCGCAACGTATTTCTCTCTTTCACTCCATTACTAACAGGATTTCAATTAAATTTATTTATGGCCTTTATTCATATCACAAGTCAGGTTTGGGTGGTTGAGAAGATGTTGGAAGGTAGTCGGCCATAGAGTTTGAAGGTACCATCCAGATATTTGCCTAGTATGACTGACGAAAATACTCAGTTAGGATGGGCGAATGCTAGGATCGTTCCGAGGAACTTGCGATTACTAAGCCAGCCCACACCCAACTGATCTACGGCCGCTCGGTTTCCCTTCCTTTGTCTCCTTGTTTTTGTGATATTGAGTGACCTAGGCAACAGACTTGTTAACCTCTTGGAAAATTCGGTCGTTAGCAGTAACCGACAATAGCACTGCTGTTCAATATGAGTGAATTCTTATTAACGACCTACACGAGCTTATGAGCTTCTAAGGACGGGACGTACAGTATGTCAATGTTCGATTTGATATATATTACGAAGTTTGGAATCCTAAACCTAGCTGTGGCATGTAAATTTTCACTTATTACCTATTTGGGTTTGGGTAGAAAGTTTTTACCCCTGGTTGGGATTCGTAATCAACAACCGATTACGAAATCCTGAGGCACCAGGAAAATCCCTGGTATCCGCCGACAAATCGAACATTGGTTTTTGGTAAAGCGGCATCCGAACCACTCTGTTCAACTGACAGCGGCAGGATTTAAACGACGTGACCACACATACAGAAAGCAAGCTTTGCTATCCAGTTACAATTTGTAAATTTCCCAGTACTATGGTGTGTTTTTCACCATTACGGAAGTTATTAAAAAAAAGTTATTTCCGAAATATTTCCTTTCTTGGTAAAACTTTGGTAAACTTTATTTTTATATAGGCCAGTCTAGTAACTTTGGACTTCGGCCCGTCACGATCCGCCCATTTACATCCAGTTAAAATCCACACCCATGCCCCTGCCGGGACTCTAACCCCGGACCTTTGAGCCGATGGCCTACCACCGCAAACCGCTCGACTTTTCTTTGTTGGAAAATATTTTACAATGACTGCATTTTTCCTTAATATATATATTTTTTTGTACATTAGTACATTATTTTTGCAAATCTTTTAATTCATATAATAATAATAACATATTTCTATTATTCATAAGACTCTTTTCTTCGGAAATTTTGTAACATTTCATAATAATCGAGAAAAAAAACACGCACAAACTCCTCATAAATATTTTTTTTGGTAGTATGGTCAGTGAGCGACAAATTACTAGAGAATGAGTAAGCAATTCTCCCATTGTTTTAAAGCTTTCCAATGTCGAATTTTCTATCCTATTTTCACTCGGGTGAGAAAAGTGTGTGGGGGGGTACTGCCCCCTTTTTTCCCCTCTAATCGCTGGCCATATAATCCTTCTCTTTCTAAGCAGTGTATTCCTTCGATAAGTAGTGGGCCAGGCCAAAAACTGAAATCCATCCCTACTTATTCACTGACATTCAAACGGGTACGCTAATGTCGATTTATGATTCTATTTAAAGAAACAGTTAACGTTTCCTTCTGTTTAAAGGTTATTGTGGTGAAGGATGAGGAGAGAAGGAAGCTAGCAAATACAGTCTGCCATTGGTTGAAGATTGGCGAATCATGTGCGAGGGAACAGCTTTTAAATAACAAGATAGCGACGTCGGCGACGTACAAAATTCGCCATGTAGTGCAGATTTTTTTCAATTTAAATTTGTTTTTAGGCTATATCAATTACGGTTATACTTTGATTTGTTCAAGTTTTTATTTCGACCAACCAACAACATGTCTGCCTTAATGAAGTGGCAAAAAGTTCTTATCCAGTGGGTATGTATATTTCAATTTCTTAATGCATAATGTTCAGTAAACATCGACGAATCGCTAAAAATAAATGAAACTTGTTTTATATTTGATTAATTGTATTTTTGTGGAATTTGTTAAGTTTGTCTTTCAGATGTATAATATTGAACATTATTTGCATATACCCCAGAATGTTCACAAGTGTGTGTGAACTGCTTATACATTTTCGGAAGAGTTCAGTTCAATTCAAACATTCTTATTAACGTGGGCGAGATTCAGCTGAAGCTGATCTACCACCTAACCCGTGTCAGTAAAGTTACATACATGAACTATATACAAGAAAGTACATAAAACCAAACAAAAATATTACGTAAAAACATAAACACTTTCAAAACGGCATAGTAAAGGAATAACTAATTGTATTTATGGTGCTTGAACATATTCCGTATTACTATCAAAATATACACCTAATCTACAATTACAATTATGACATATTCCAGGCAATGTTTATTTAAGATAAAAGGATAAAAAATACATAAACAATAAAAATGGGAAGTAGTGAGATATAAGCTAGATTACACTTGCTCAGTAGTATTATTACTTTGACTCTGCTGTAGTAAGAGATATTTCTTAAGCTTGCGTTTAAATTGCACAGTAGTACAAGAGTAGGGTGAATGGGCAAGGTTCTAGAACACGGGTCGCCCTGGGTGAATTCAATATAGGCCTACTAGCATTAGCAAAATGTCTTTCCTAATTTGTTTGTTTTCACTCCTTCCGTGATATACAGTGACGACGCTAAAAGACAAGATTACCGAAATAACTTATGGTTTTCAAAGTGTAAAGATATAGGGGGACATCCGTTCTAGAACCTCCCCGGGTGAATGCTGAAAGATATAAAAAATCAAAATTTTTGAGTGAATACACAGTTTGATGTGGTGTTGTGTATTAACGCAGTATAAAATGAAGAAACATGTTTGAAACCCGTAAGGAGAAAACTGGTCAGGTAGTAAAAAAAAACCCGGTTTCCAGCCCTGTGTTACCAGTAATTGACCGCAGTATTCTTACCATACTCAAAGCATTTAACAGGAATAAATGAAAAAAAAAAATAGGTGACCATACCAGTAATGGACTAGACGCCAGTGTTTGTCGAATAGAGGAAACAAACGTTAATAAGAGAGTCTATATTGGATACTGTAGTAAACAAAGTACGTTTTATACTTCCGTGAGGTTTAATAGTGTAGCGCCCAAGCCCCAAACGCTGTGCAATCAGGAAATGCAGTATCTCCTGAAAATCTCATAAACTGTTTGAAGTGGATCTGGTAGAGAGCAGACCGCGTTATAAGAGGACCGGGTTACAACTAATACAAGATATCCGTGCATATCTACTGTCAGAGAGGAAAATACAAAATGTCAAAAATAAAATATGTTGTCAAAGATATAACCGTAAGATATGATTGCATATAAAGGTTTGCTTTAACTACTCCACACTATTGACTAATATTACATGCTCTACACCACTACTTCTCAAAAGATATCACTGACACTGAACATACGCAAAACCCGAAATGTAGCTAACCAGAAAAATAGTACGACAACCACACGGTAATAATTCGTAAAATAAGCACTAATTGTTTCGGAGATGGATGAGGTTGCACGCGCATGAATACTAATGGTGTCACATTGATATGTCATTTTCCTAGCTTTTGTCTTCTTTTACTGTGTATAAGTTACAGGTTAGAAACATCAGGTTCGTTTATACAGGGTGTCCCAGTCCTATGCGCAAATACTGTCGGGAGATGATTTGTCACACCAAAATAAGAATGAAAGTTCCAATAATCATGAGTCTGATTTCGTAAAGTAGACGCCGCAGTGTTGCAAAGTATGGATCAGACACTAAGAATATCGCCATTTTATGAAAACTACAATTTCTTAAGATATTCCATCCATAGTTTGCAACATTGCTGTGTGTGCTTTACGTATGTTGTTTATCATCACTAGAGGATGCGAAATACCCAATAACACGACGTAGTCCCATTTGAAATTTTTAACGATATACCAGGCTGGCAACACTGACAGTACGGTGACATCGTGTTTCACTCCTGATATCCACCATGTTGATAGAAACAAATTTCTGCAAACTAAATTTTCACTCAGTCTGTCGTTTATGACATATTGAGAATTATTCATTTTCTTCCCGTTGTAAGGGTCGACTGTAGGCTCCAAGTTGGAAACACTGTATCTCCTAAACGAAGGGAAATCAGACCCATGATTATGCGAACTTTTTTTTCTTGTTTTGGTGTGATAAATAATCTCCCGAAATATTTGCGCATATGACTGGAAACACCCTATATATACACTGAATTATCACAGTTGACAGTCAGTCATTCCCAATCCTCACCCATGGCAGAAGCCCATAGTTCCACGTATGTCTACAACTTTCACTCTTATACTGCTCATGACACCAAAACTTGTTCTAATTTGCGATTCAACGCAGCTACACACCAGGGTTGGCAAAAACCATGGCTTTTTAAATTTTAAAAAAAGTTTCTTTGGTTTGAAAACTTTGCTCTATTTATTTATATTTTATGGATAGAAATAAGTTTGTTTCTCCTTGATGTCCTTATGCAGCAGCAGGATTATGAAGGACGCGACCTACAGCTATAGCTTAAAGTGGAATCCGAACCACTACTCGGTTTGCACCTGAGAGAAATTGCCCTTCACCTGGACTCGAACCCGGGAACCTTTGATTACATACGCGATGAGTCTACCGACCTATTCACGGAGTACACCTGATAGAAATACGTTGTACTGATCTTGCATACTTGTGAATTTATTTATTATTAAGAGTCACTTCAGAAGAACAAGACGATACACAACTGCACAAGTGAAATCGTTGTACAGAGTTATACTAACTCACTCACTCTATGGCTTACGGAAATCGCAAGTTCATCGCCGCAGTAACAAACGTTCGTCATTGAATTCTATCCTGGGCAACAATGAAGCCAGTTTTAATCACGAACACGTACTTCTCGAGTTATACACATTATTAAAATAAATGGATAATTGCAAAAGACTTCAGAGTACAGTCTAATTTAGTCCAAGCTAGTTCACTGAGTCAGAAATACTTAGACTTAATTTCAGGGTTTGAAAAATAAAAAATAAAAACACAACCAACCTGGGCCCAGGTGGGTTTAATTGGGTATTAGAAATAAAATGTGAATACATGTAAATGTAAAGCTGTGTACAAACCGCAGTAGATAACAGTGTGTCTACTGTCATTATTTGAGTTCACTCTGGCTCTGAACCATCCATATACATTTGATTTCAATAAATTCGTTTCCTGGGGTTTTTGAGAAAAAAAAATCTTGTACGGAATTTCGATGTATTTTATCAATACTAAACATTATAGAACAAAAGATTGTGCTTTAATTGCATAATAATAATAATTTACGTCACTAGATGCAGTCGATAAATGTTTGCCAACTTTATCAATGTATTTCCCGGCGTCGGGAAGTGGCGCCCCCATCGCTCAGTCCGTTTTACTGGCTGCAATCAGTCCTGGCAGCTACTGCCTGCGGGAAGTCCAACAGCAGCACCAGAGTGCTTCTCTGTTGAGAATTTTTACTTCCTACTAGCGTAGGGGATTGGCGACCTCATCGCAGGTCTATGGACCGCAACGTGATGACACCATCACATAGCCCGAGCAGCAGACCATTGCTGCTCGTATACGGCGTAGGGAATTGGTGACCATCGTCCAGCCGGCTTCTGCTGGTTGCAATCAGCCAACAACGGCGTAGGAAATTGGCGACCCTATCGTCCAGCTGGCTTTTGCTGGCTGCAATCAGCCCTCGCAGCTAAACACCTACGCTGCTTGAAAGGAGGACCAGCAGAGAGGAGTTACATTCACCTCATTTTCATCCACAGATGATCATCATTTCTTCTCCTCTTGTGCTGTGAGTTGCGCCTCCGTGCAATGACAAAGGATGTGACAGCATGTACTTGCATTGACGATGGCCCAGGGGAAAGGGGGCGGAACCATT
>JAGDQP010074183.1:0-10300 GCA_022664845.1 Lepisma saccharinum | reverse complement strand
TCATCTGTAAGAAAATGTGCACAAATTTCTGACATCCTCTACCTTCTGATGTTTTATATCTGGACGAGCTGCGTTGCCAATGGTCCTTCTGCCGCCTATTCTGCCGCCGCTTAGAAATCTCGATATGGAATCGTAAAAAAAGACACTACTGAATTAGCATTACTTTTCCGTCTCACTCAGTAAAACAATAGCAATAACCAAAGTCGACATTGAACACCTGAATGTTAAAATAGCACAGCCAAAACATTCTTTTACAGATTTGAGTGTTTAAGTAGATTCGATATGGGAAAGTTATGAGAATAAATTAATCAAATTATATCAGTAAATATGAAGGAGATCCTTTGGATTTAAATGCGTAGCTATCTCCTAACTCTTTTCTTTTATTCATTGTTCTTCTATTTACTCTCCTCACAAAAGTCAGACACATCAGTTTTAGGTTTTCGCGCAGCATTTGCAAATTTTAAACAGGTGTATCAACGTGTTTTCAAGATATCCTTCTGAAAATTCACCAGGTTATACTAGACAAAATGTTGGATAAAATAGCGCATTCTGTGTAAAAAGGGTACATAGGCCTATGTTTCTTTTTTACGTTGACCACCTCAATTCTAGATTTAACCATAACTTTGCATGTGATTCTGTTGAAAGATCAGATTTTTATTAATGCTAGTCAAAATTTATCAAAGCAAATTTAGTACATTTTTTTTTAGATTTGTTCTACCAGTAAACAATTCAGATTCATATTTATTATCTACTCACTGCTCTTCGTAATTAGTGAAAACCTCTACATGGGTAATTGTTTGTATGACATGAAGGAGAGGTTATATGATATTCATTGACCCATCTTTTCTTAAATCTTATAGTGATCCAAGTAACATGCGGACGAAATTCACAGGGCAAGAAGTCAATACGAGTTATTCGCCTAGTACATGTGCGAAATGAACGGATTACTAGAATGAATTAAAGTCCAGCTGTTCCATTCCCGTGACAATAATACAAAATCTCTCACATCTAGGTGCAGTCATGAAGTAACGGCCATCATAGTCAAGCATCCCTTTTCTGAGCCGTGTCCTCCGGAGAGAAAGCCGCAGAAATTAGTTCAATTGCCATTAAGAAACGCAGCTGAGCCGTTACCCACAACTCTTAATTCTCCTGCGGGCCATGATTCTAACGGTACTTTCAGGAAATGTAACTCAGCGCTATGAAGGAGATTTTCTCCCGTCCTCCATGTAATTGCTTCTTTTCGAAAACTTAAGGTAAGGGAATTATTGCTACTAAAATTTCCTCCCGTTTCATTCTTAGAACTACACCATATTTCTTTGAAGAAGAGAAATCTTATAAGTGTTTGCTCCTCTGTTGCCCTTCGAGCTACAAATAAAGAAGATAAAAAAAATATAAGAATGTGAATCAAAATAAAGAAAAAGAAAGGTAGAAGATGCTATTCGCCCAGCCTGCTATAGTGTAAAGTTGTGAAATATTTGGTAGTCTCCAGATTCATTCGGATTCGCAATTGAGACCTGTGTGGAAGTTTTTCTTTATTGATGGAATTATGCAAAAGATTCCCTCCCAATTCCTCCCATTGTTATATTTTATTTATATACATTTCTGAGGGAAAGAACAGTTGGTATTTCGATGGCAGCAATATTTAATTTCCTTGCCTCGGCATCCATTATAAAATCATTTGGTTTTGTCACTGGATGTCTCTTTCTCCTCGTCTTTCAAATCCTATATCTGATGCTACAGAATTTCTTTCGTCTTAAGAACACCTGGCTTTTGGGATCCACCACTTATTCCCTAAGGATACTTAAATCAAACTTTTTTCTCCTTACTAAGACACATGGTTTTGTCCATGCTGTTCAACTCGGCACAGGAACTTTTATTTCTGACGCAGAAAATTGGGAAAGCAAACAAAATGGTTAATAAATGATTTAGAAGAACAGAGTTAAATTCAGCCACATGAAAAAGCGAGCAAGCAAATGTTTCAAACCAAGAAATTTATTCTGGGAAGTAAATCTTGAAATGACCTTGACATATTAACAAGACAATTTTTAGACTTGAATTTGAAAATATTTAGCTTCCGATGTAAGTAAAGTGTTAAAATATAAGTAACAACAATCGCAATGAAATATATTGTACTCGAGGGCATATTAAAAATAGAAAAATAAACAGGTAATAGAAAAACCAGTTATATCCAGTGTGCCAATTTTGGAGGAAAATAAGATAAAACTGTAAAATATAGGATAGGTGCTGTTGCACTTGTGTGATTTTTTTTTTCTTTAAAATATAAAGCGTAAATAGTGAATGTTACACCTTGATCATTGGATTAGCGCTAAAGAAAATGAAATTCAGAATCCAGGGAGTCAATGTATCATTTCCTTAATTGTTTAGAAATGGTCGTTTTTTGCAAACGAGCTACTCGAATGATGTTACTTTAAAAAAAATAAAAGTGTAAACAGGTAGATTTTACTTCCAAAATAAATAACTTTTCGGAAATACATTTCTTCTGGCGTCCTTCGTGCACCTGTGGTATTTTCTACATTCTAAGTGAAATACTTAAATTATTGTATATTTATTTTGTTATTTGTGCAAAAGACTTATATTACAGACAAAGAGTATTTTAGATTTCTCGCTAAAAAACCATTCGAATTTTACATTGAGTGTAACGATAGACCAGGATAAGTTCTGGGCACATTATACACAGAGCATACTCGAGTTGCAGGCAGTAACATTACAGTAATGATATTTTGATTACATCCTGAATTTACGAAAAATGCCAGAAATCCTGGTACAGAACTGGGAGTTTCGTTGTTGTTGCATTTTCCGTATTGGCCATACGGACATGTATATAATGCCCAATATATTTTTATACTGAAATTGTTATAGACTGTAAAATATGATCAGATTGCAAGGTGTATATCTGAAGAATCTACGGAATGACAGAAAAGTTCGCTTACTAGGAAAAAAGAATAAAATAATTTTCTTTGTATAGAAAGGTGTAAGCGTCCGTTTTCCATTAAATTTGGGGCAGAAGGACATTATTATGTGTGGGACATATAGCCCCACCCAACTTTCTACGTTACTAATAATCATCAGCTCACACACAAAATTAGGATCATTATCATTAGTCACACATAGGACATGAAACCAATATACCGAGCGGCCGTGGCTCAGTGGTAGAGCGTTGTCCTAGCATTCGGGAGGTCCTGAGATCGGTCCCAGAGACTGACCATCCTGACTGAGGTTTTCCCAGGGTTGTTCCTCAGTCACATCAGGCAAAAGCTGGGATGGTATCTACAAAATAGGCCCTGGCCGTCTATCTTCCACAATCCTTTTCCCACTCTATCCCGGCCTGAGCCTCAGATGCCTAAAGGACTTAAAATAAATTCATTCATTCATGAAACCAATATGAACACTCTAAGCATTGAACCCATTCTTCACCTTTCTTGTATAACTTTCCAAATTTGCGGCACTACTGATAATGGTAATACAAATAAGCTTAAAATCAAGAAGAATACTATTTGTTTCCTTCCGAAAAAAAAAAACTCAGCTACAACAGCTTCTAAAGGATTCATTCCGTAACGTCTTCACCGAGCGAGCGTATCTCAGATCGTAGAGCATTAGCTTCAGATTCGGGAGGTCCTGGGTTCGATCTTAGCTGCTAATCATTTCCTCCAGTGTTTTTCCCAATTTTCATAAGATAAAGTGATGGTACCTTCAAATTAGGCCTTGGCTGACTTCTTCTCGTATTATTTCCCCTACCATATAACGACCCGAGATGCCTAAAGGCTATAAATAAATTCAATCAAATCACCCGTAAAAGTAAAGGTAACCTCTTTATAAGTGCCTCTTCATCTTCTATTGTTTCGTACTAAACTCAGCTTAATGAAAGTTTCTCTTAATGTTATGGATACAGAAAAATACACACATGTTCTTACCTCAGACAGAAATTTTCAAAATAGAGAGGCAAGAACTGTTGCTCTTCATGCGAAATGGTGTAGCCATGCAGATAGCTTTTGAAAAACGAAACTTAATAACTAAACTATCCTTGGTTATATTAATGAATGGTAACAATTTTACTTTAAAGTTATTAAACTGAAAAGTATAAGAAATTGTTAATAATAGATATCAAGTCTATCAAATACACTTTTGTGATCACACCTCGACTTATCTCCCCAAAACTTTGGTACAATAAGGCACTAACGCATGGAAAGAAGTTTCCCTGATATGTATTGAAGCTCCAGAAGCTGTCAATATCAACAAATGCAAATAATCCAAAAACTACTTTAAATATATATGTTAATAGAATGAATTATAACCACGTGTAAAATGTCCACCTCGTATAATTTATAAAAGTTTGTAGAGATAAACTCAGCAGTACTCATTTATTTGAAAGCACGGTTTAATCTAAAAGACATAAACATGTTTAAACTTGCTGTATAATACTACGTACAGGGCTATGTACAGTGTACACGAATTCAAATATGAGAATTTTAAAATTGTTTTTGCAAATCGTCAGTACATGCCTCGAACTGTTTAGGCATACGCATGAAGCTTGTGTGTGTCTCCAATTATAACAAGGTAAAACATATTTTTTACTACAATAATTCTTATTTTTGAATATGTGTATTTTACTATCGTTACATTTCAACCCATTCCGAGAAAGGCATCAATTAGAGATCTTTTGGTAGTTACAGAACAAATACTAAACAATATAGGAAGAATTTAATAATTAGTATCCCTGACCAGAGTGCATTTTACAGGGGAAATAACTGCTCTGCAACTTACAGTCTTTGGCTATTTCCTGCATTTTTAATTAATCCGAATTCAAGTCCAACTATTTAAATCGAAAGTAATCATTTTGGGTAGTTAACTTATAAACCTCTACAGTTTCCTCGATTAGAAGAGAGCCAACAATGCTTTTCTTCAATTAAGATGCCTTGTTGTTAGAAAACCTGTAATAATGGTTAAAACAGAAAGAAATTTAATCTTCATTGGAGACAAAGAGAACCAGAAGATCACAATTCTTTATCAAGATCTCATTCTCCCAATCTACGTAGAAGGGTAGACTAATTTCTAACTGTAAACAAAAGTGAGTGACTTTGTGTCAAAATGCATTCGTTCAAAGGGAAGAGTTTCAGTCCCATGACGAGTGAGGCGCTGTATAAGTCCACGGAATCAACACCACAACAAAGAGCGCGTTGAAATCTTCCACAGAAATCCTTTGTGTTTAAGAGGTACTCGTTACAAAATGAACTGATTGAGTCAACAAAAGGAAAGCTTGATAAAGGATGCTTTAGGTGCTACAAGATTAATTAATTTGTCACGAACAAATCTCATCAAGAGTTATGTCCGTCTTATGCACATCTTTTTCAAATGTATGAAATTACTTCTTTACCTCAACGTACAAATCACACACTCAAAGTTTTCTCGATAAATGTAGAGGTCTCAAAAACTTTCCGGACACGTAGAAAGAAATTGCAAGCAACTGGATAAAACAATTGTGCGATAATCTCATACCTTTACAAGTTAAATATTTTTTTTTAGAATTATAATAAAACCTTGGATAACTATAATATCCTATTCTTCTACGCTTACTTTATGATTGATTTCTACATGCATGTGACTTGAGAGAATGGTAGTAAACT
This sequence comes from Lepisma saccharinum, assembly GCA_022664845.1. Classification (NCBI taxonomy): domain Eukaryota; kingdom Metazoa; phylum Arthropoda; class Insecta; order Zygentoma; family Lepismatidae; genus Lepisma; species Lepisma saccharinum. The sequence goes on along the minus strand of JAGDQP010074183.1, from coordinate 4,658 downwards.
ACATACAAATAGAATAATTACATAGTTTCAAAGTAATTTCCAGAGCATAAAATTTCAAAGAAAAGGAAACATAAACTATTACGTACATTCAGTATGGGATGTTTTCTGAGATAAGGAATTTAATTATCTGTCACATCCACTAATTATAATGCTAATTCCAAAGAGCATTCTCGTTCATTTTGATATACCAACATAACGTTTGGTACATATGTTCCTTGTGTCCATCTGGTCATTTTAAGATATGGAGGCATTTTGAAAATCATCTTTAATGAAAATGGCGGCCAATTTTCAAAATGGCAGACAGTATATTCGGGAAACTAAGGAAAAGTCGTAAATTCTGTAGGACCTGAAACTTGGTAAACAAGATCTTTGAAATAGTGTGGCCTGTTTCAGATACACATGCATTTTCAAAAGTTGCCTTCATCGAAAATAGCGGTTAATTTTCAAAATGGCAGATAGTAATTTCAAGAAGTTTCGTTTTCTTACATTAATCAAATACAATAAAGTAGTTTACTCTGCTTGTGGTATTGCGTGTTGGTTATTTTCCGATTGTTGCATGATCGAGTTTTCAAAACTAACGGTAGGTGACCCTGTGGTTTAGTAGCATGATGTTCCTTGGTGAGGATAAGAGGAACTCATTGCATCTAACTGGATCATGCTAAATATAAAAGTGAGCGATTTTTTTGTTTTGTTCAGCTAAGGCTCCAAAGTTGTTCAACGCATCCCAGACTAACTTCGCATGAATACTTCTTGGTACCCTATAAACACTTTTGTGGGGGGCCCACAAATCAACCCAGTTGTTAGTGTTACGACCTTATTGTAAAATTCATGTTTTGCAAAACCGTACCATTTAATGCATGTGATCCAAACTTTGCATGATTGTCTCTCGATAACCTAGAAAACCGACTGGGAATTTCCAGGACCCCAAGTACCCTAGATGTCAGTGTTACCATCTTATTATAAAATTTAATGTTTATATAATGGCTTCTATGCCGAGTAACGTAAATGCACGAAATGTGGTATGCACATTCCTCGATACACTACAACCAAGACCGTGGGGTTCAATATCCCTCAAACACCCCAATGGTAAGTTCTGCCAACTAATTAACCATAAATGGATCAGGCTGGAGTTATGTACGCACACTTTAGGCAATGTAAATTATCAAATTTTTCACGAATTCTTCTTAGTCCATACGGATATCGTAGACACTGTACGGACCCAACACCTTATGTTTGTGACATATTTTATCCAGCACCAACAAATAAATGATAGGGTAGACCGGGGCTATTTGGGTATAGTAAGAGAAAAGTCAAAATTTCCAAAACCCGACGTACTTTAGAGTTGAAATAATTATGCCATATTCTACGTACATTATTGTAGTACAACATATTAAAGAATAAAGAACCTGTTAAGCCATGGAAATTCTGAAAACGAATTTAAAATAAATATGGCAGAATTCGAGACTAGTAATAATCACGGGGATATTTGGGTTGCTCAGGGGGATATTTGGGAGTAATTCAAATGACCCTTCGAATGAAACATTGTGGAAACTGGAGAAATGTCTTTGCATGATCGTAGCCGCCTGAACTGCAAAAGCTACTCTTACAGATGGGCCAAGATCCTTTTGTACAACCGGAAGGCTATCACGGTCTTCTGAATGAGCCTGGGACTATGGAAACTAATTTACAATATTTCATTCCTCATGAATGCACAGCTGATGGACCTCTTAATAGTACTAAGTGATTGTACAATAGACTTTTGAGGTGACACGAGTTGAGAGAAAATGAATTCGAAAAAGAAGTTCAGGATGTAGAAGATAGAAGGGTAGATTTGCATAAATTTTCGCCTTTGATTCGTGCGCAGAGGTTGTATAGAACAACTCCACGCATATGTCATACTCGATAGTAAAAACTGAAACATACAGTTATTTTTTTTAAAAAAAATAGTGCAATCGAGTTTTGGAAAGTATTGGAAGCATATCTGCATAAAGAAATTAAGAAAATCATTAGTACAAATGCGCAATGAGCTTCGGTTTTGAGGTTTTTGAAAAAAATCACAAAAATGGCTACGATTTTACTTCAGTTAAACAGTGAATTATTCAGCTAAAAATGTAAAAATTTGAATTTTTTTAAAAAAATATGTATTAAACTTCGTTATTTTCTATATTGACGTAAACTATTGTTTTTTAATAATCTTACTTACGGCCTTGCAAGCACTATTAAAATCGACTGCATAATCATATGCAGTTCACATGCAGAAAGTACAATACACAGCAGAATATTTGGTGAAAAGTACACGGTTAAAAATTATTGGTGTTTATTGCCATCAAAAAGGAGTAATAGAACACCTCTACCTCTACACCAATTCCAGTGTTGGGTAACACAGTGTTGACAAAAACCTCTACTGGTTAGAAGCACCGTTACTGTTGTTAAATTGCACTGTTAGGAGTGTTAATCAGCACCATTGAAGGTGCTCCCTAACATTTCTAGCCGTGCACTTTAACACGGGCAAAGGTCTTGCTCAACACTGGTAACGGTGCTTTTGAGCACCGGTAGAGGTGCTTGTCAACACCAGACTGTGTTCCGGACACCCCGGATGGTGTTACCCAACACTGTAATTGGTGTAGACGTAGAGGTGTTCTATTACTCCTTCATAGGTGGCGATAAACACCAATAAATTTTGCAGTGTAAATTGTTTTTATTTGGTGTGTTAGAGTCAAATGCTGAACAAAATGTGTCGCAAACTTTTTTTTTCTAATCACAATATATTTTCTGTAAATCATTAACGAGCAATACCATAAGTCACAAACTGAATATACTTTTCAACTGTAATTGCCGTATAACATTTCCTAGAAGTTCAAAAATGCAAATTGCATATGGTATGCTGGCAGAGATGTTGAGAATCACGTTCTTGCTTAAATAACACGTATACATTGCACAAACTATATATTAAATAATGTTAAAATTCCCGTCACGCACTGACATTTTTGCAACCTCCACTTTGATGTACATTTCCCCAAACTCTCTCTCTCTGAAAGTATGAGCCCAACAAAACTTCCTAATGTACCACTCAATAGCGGAATGTTTGAATTTTTATTATCATAAAAACAATGCCAGGTTATAAGTAGTAACGGCCTATAGGAAGAAATGAAAGCCTCACAAACAGGCATGCTCAGTTGATCATGCAATCGAGTTTTAATTATAGTGCGTGCCAGTAAGCAAGACTAGAAATAAATAGGTCATTCATTTATTTCAATGTATAAAAGAAAAATATCTTAATATACATATTTTTAAAATGTTACATTCGTACATTTTCAGTTGTATAAGTCATAATTAAAATAAAACAAAATCGTAGTTTTTGCTAGTTTTTAAATAATCCAACAGTAGAAACTCACTATGCACGTTTACCTACAACCTTTTTAAAAGTATTTTTAGGGAACACACATCGTGTATCCAGGTGCTCATCTTGTATTTTTGCAAGGAAAGTTCAATTTTGGCGATTCTCGAATGACCCAAAAGTGTACAATGCCCGCTCCTTATCTTATTGGGCGCTCCGAGTCGGGTGCCCGTTGCTCCCCCTACATGCGCCCCTTCCAAGTATCGAGTGCACTAATCTACAAAAATCATAGTACATTTGACTTTTTAATCCATATTCGTGGGATTGCTCTAATATGGATTTAAAATTTTTAAATTTTAGGATACAAGAATTTTGGGCACGCATTATATTTCATAGTGGTATGTTTCATTTCTAGGATATGTACTTAAGTCCATGTGTTATTTCTATCAGAACGTACAAAATAAAGCAATACTTATACGGTAAATCATCTAATAATATACAGATTTCAGTGCGTGACTGTTTTTCTCTTCCTATACGCTTATTATATTTATTTAATCTGAAAATTCTTTTAATGAAAATAAAACTTAACACATTCCTTTTTTAATCTGGTATCTAAGTAAATTTTGTTGGGCCCATACTTTCAGAGAGTTTGGGAGAAATGTATGTAAGAGTGTAAATGCAGGGTGTAAAAAATGGCAGTGTGTGACGGTAACTTTAACATTAAATAATATATAGTGTTTATATTGTTTGCGTGTTCTTTCATCGCGAACGTGTTGTGCAATGTGTCCTCCATCATACGATGTGCTCCACTCGCCTTTCTTGAATTTGCCAGAGATGTTGTAAGGTATTACATTTGGCAAGTGTATTCTCGCGTGACGTGTGCAGTCGCTCTATAATGATACGTTGTGAACGTTGATGATGACATTTTCAGTGTCTTTAAGCGTATCAAAAAGAAGATTAATATCTCATTTAGCTGACTAGGACAGAGAAAACGCATGTTTCTTGTACTGTTAAATGTATCTTGTTTATAGGCCCAAACCAAAGGGGGGCAGGAAGGACTGAGCCCCTCTAGCACGATCGTGAGGCTCCCTATCATATCATAAGCCGGACCTCCACTGTCAAAATGAAGAAATATTTTTGAGATTTTAAAAATAATAGCCACTTCGTGGTACAATTCCTCTATAACTTCCAAATTTTTTCTGTAATCATGTCTGATCCGCGAAAGCTAGCCACTTTTTTGTGTGCAATATTTGTGCTTCTGCTACAATGGCCCGTATATGTAAGCAATCTCTGTTTCTACCTTATTATTTTCACACACTCA
>JAGDQP010074181.1:0-10300 GCA_022664845.1 Lepisma saccharinum | reverse complement strand
GGTGCTCAACTGTGGGAAGTGGTAGGTCTTGATGCTGTTCTTGAACTACTGGATCAGGTTCCGATAGACGTAAAGGAGCAACAGGAAAATCACTTACAGATGAAGGTTAAGGCTTTTACTTACATTTGTATAAGTATGTTGCATGTTGTTGCTGACTTTGATGGCATTTCGGTGGATTTTGGGGATTTGAACTGTTTCAAGTTGGGTGATTTTCTGAACAGTAACCACAGATTGGAGGCTCTTTACTTTCACCAGCGATGCCATCACCGTAGATTTGACAGCGCTCGCACCTTAGTGGTGTAAGTGGCTGTGTGTGAGAGGGTTTTACCGTATGGTGTCTCATTTAAATATACGCTCCGTGCCTTAACATGATAGGTGGTTAACTGGTGAGCTGTGAGGACTCTTACTAGATAACTCGTAGTGCTTTGAGATGTAATGATAAGTAAGGATTTATGAGTGGTATGACCTTCAAGACGTAGTTCTGTTTCTACTTCATCTGGAACGATGTCTGGTGGAACGTCTTTGATGGCAACTGATGCAATAGGCTTGTGTTTCAGTGGTAGCGATTGTTTGAATGAGTAGTTCATTGAGAGGTGAGATAAGAACATTTTAGCCAAATATTTCAAAACTGTGTCTATTGCGAAGTTACTGTCCAGGTGATTTTATGATGACAGATGACTTCGCCAATCGCGAAGTCTCTGTCCAGGTGACTAGGACCGGGCCTAGGGGCGCACTTTACATGGAAAAATTAGAATTTACTATTTAAAATGCGAAACGAAAACAACATTTAGGGGGGAAAATAAGAGAGAGCGCCAAACACTGTCACCTTTGAAACGAATGACCCCTGGTAAATAACTGACTTCACGTAATTTAAAGTTAGGTTAATTTACATTAGAAATAGTACAACAGAGATTAGAGCTTATATCTTTTTCCTATTCTTGTCTTTGTGCACACCAATAATCATTATTACGTTCTTTTCTTTACTTCGCATTGGTTCGTGGTGTTCTCAAATCTTGCAACGTTAATTTAACTCATTTCACAACGTCATACAATGATGAAATTTTAATCAGTAACGTTATTCCGGTTACAACACAATATTCCATTGTTGCTTTAATATATTTCTATAATTTTAAAAGCATATTTAATAGTTTTTTTTTTATATTACCCATAAATACTAACCTGCAACGATTTAGTGTCTGACTGGTTGCAGAACACCTTTGGATTTGGGTTAAAAAATTAAAACATTTTAAAGACATAGTTTTCTTAAACAAATCGTAATAAAAAGTAAAATATAATTTCGTTTATGCATGATGTTTAAAAAGAAAAGTATGGAGCGCACCAATTGAAGAATTTATAAAGTAACTGTATATAAGAGTGATCATGCTTTTCAGTTATGCATAAACAAAATTATGTTTTACTTTTTAGTATGAATTGCTTAAGAAAAGTATGTCTTTAAAAAGTTTTTATTATTTTTTAGTCTATATCACACATATGGCGTCGTTGTAATTTATACCTCTGATAATGGGCAAGAGGTACCTTGTGTTAAGTATGCATGAAGACGTAATTTACGCTAATTTTCATATATGAGAAAAACTAAGTATCTTTTCGGGTCCGCAATGGGTAGGTACCGTTCATTCAAATCCTGCTGCCGATCGTCCTGATTGACGTATCCCTTTTGTTTCCTTCAGTTTCACCAGACAACGGTCAGTGGCACCTTAACTAAGATACCGGCCGCTACCCTCCTGGTCTGATCCAAAAGATGGATTTAAATACCATATTTTAAAAAGAAAATATATTAACGTGTTTTTTATGACAGAAGAAACAAACCTTAATTTTCTCCCTAACTTGACTTATATCTTCAGGAGATGAATATTCCCGGAGATGGTGTTTAAAATTCAAAGAGATATTCACGTATTAAACGTAGCGAATTAGCTTCTGTCCATTTCTAGGGGCTTTGTAACTTTGAAGTTGCTAGTTCTTAGGGGCGACGTATTGGTAGGTGGACCGTTATACTGACTAACAGATACCGGTACGTTGCAAGGTTCAATTCTGTAAATCTACGTTTCTTTTTTCCTACATAAAGAGAAGTGGCAAAGAGGATGAATCAATAAATGCTAAACAGCGAGAAGAGAATATGATGACTTTATCATTCTTTAATTTACTTTAAAGTGATTTTGTATATTCTTATATTTTATAAGTGTCTTATTTGCTTTGTGCTTTGTACTGTAATTGTAAATTTTAGATTTTTTAAACTTTATAAACATATTTAGGAAATTTTAGTGTTTTGTATTGAGATTAGAATTGTTAATTATTAGATTTTTTAGATTCTTTTCTTCTTAAAAACTTTATAAAGATATTTAGGATATTTTAGATTTTGTAAATCTTTCACGAAACTACAATGTGCTATTTGTGATGCTGGAAAAAGTAGAATCCAAAAGCGGCTGAAGCTAGAAATCTTCGTAAAGCTGCATAAAACACATGAACGAAATGTAATGACAATATTGTAAATAATAAAATTGAAAAAATAGTTTGTATCGCCTTTTGTTCAGTGTAATTAACATATTTTCAGGAAGTAGCCTACAGTAATTTAATTAAAATTGTTCATTGTATTTTATGAATTTTTTTTTATTGTTATAATATTATTGAAACGTATTTTGTAAATAACCACATTACCAGAGTTAAATAATTATTATCTTGCTATTATTCTTAATGGCTAGAAGACGGAGGAAAGTCATTCGTTATGTTGTGAGGGTAGGAAGCGGACAAGGACGGAAGTGGTGAGGGTGGGAGGGACATAGGCGCTGGAAATCATTGGCCTAAGGCGCCTATTTGTATAAATCCGACCCTGGGGTGCTTGCTCCCCAATTACGTAAATCTAAATTCCATAATAGTTGAAATTAAGCGTTTCTGTATGAAGGAGGGCGAAATACAATAGCAAATAATGATGTGAATAACCAGAGTTAATTTTTAAAAAATTACGCTTCCGTGGCTAAAAATCTATCAAGGGACCTTTTTTAGTACAATCGTAGCTCTAATTTGTTTCATTCCATTCCTTCAAAACGTTAGAGAAAGCTTCATCAACAATATACTTAGTACGAACAATACACATACATCATATAATACATACAATACAACAATATACATAATCGAAAATGTGAATGATGACCGTGGTGGTTACAAAATGCATAAAAACAGATCGAAAAGCAGAAACACAGGACATCTACTTAAGATTCTATCTCGGCATTCACATATTGGGACTAAAACCCCTAAGAAAATAGTCGGCAGGAGAAACTGCATAAACCAACTGAACTACACACAACGGAGTGTAGTGAAGAGACGCTTACTCTACACTACGTAACAATGGTTTGCGCGTGTATAAAAATTGTTATATTTTACTTTGCTTTTCATATAACGATTTAAAAGGTGAATATTATTTTCCTCAATTTTCCATTTGGAATCACTGAGTGAAAATAAAATTCATGATTTTTATTCGAATTATTTTGTATGCGTTTTTTTTTTTCACTTTTATTTCCCTTCCGTTTTAGGAATTAAACACAATTGATTAACTGAAGAAAAACAGGGAAAACAATTTAAGTTACCAAGCAAGCAAATTACATGTGCATGCGTAGTAGATGTATAAATCGATGGGTTGACCTCCAAATAAGCAAACCTATTGGTCAAATGAGCGGCTGACGTAACGGAAATAGTTGTGTCATCAAACTTCCGTTCTTTTCATATGTTCGGTAGAGGTAAATGGTTTTTGTTAATACAAAATGCCAAACGTTTTAACTGACTTTTCATTCACTAGAAACATTCTGTAACATCATAACGAGTGTTAGCTGAGGTTTTGCCACTTAGCATTCCTGTTATGTTCACTTCTCTTTTCTGATGGAATTATGTAAACGTTTGTGTTGAGTTTAAATGTTACGCTAATATCGTTGCTACTGCAAGAAAAGTTTTCGAATACCACATTGTTCATATAGAAAAAGTTACTAAACACTTGTCTTGTTACTTTGCTGTGAATCAGTTTGTAAAAAGTATACTTTGTTACAATTATTTATCACATATCTGCATAACAATGCCAACATTCAAGTTTTGTGAATTCTGCAAATCCTATATTGAAGGGGAACTGGGAAAACACCAATTACAGTGTGTACGTGTAGCAGTTCGTCCAGAGGAGTACAGTGAAGACCTATCAACTTACGAGTTAAACAAGTGCCCTAATAAAGTGCATAAATGTGAGCTCTGTTTGCAAATGTTTTCAAGTCAACAACAATTAAGTAATCATCTTGAGAAGTGTAAATTCGAATTTGTTAAATGTCAGAAGTGCTCTCAGAAGATCACGCGCCCTAATCTATCACAACACATAAAAAGTGATTGTGATACAATATATTTAAGTTGTTGTTTTTGTAAAAAGACAATCCTTAAAGAAGATATGGAATCACATAAGTTGGAGTGTGATTTTTCTTTGGCTACTTGTGGGCAATGTGGTGTGAGTGTTCAGAAGTTTTACATGACGCATCATACAAAAGAAATTTGCGATAAAAGACTTGTTCGGTGTGACAAGTGTAATTCTGAATTAATGGCAGATAGAGTTGAAGTACATCTTCGAGTATGTGATTTAGTTTCAGTGACGTGTGAAAATGGATGCGGGCACCTCGTTTTGCGAAAAGATTTAAAATGTCACTTGCTTGATGAGTGTAGTGAAAGAGTGATTGATTGTAAGTTCTGCAAGGGAAAATGTAAAACTAATACGTTAGATACTCACCTAGCCGAATGCGGAAAATTTCCACTTGATTGTCCAAAAGAATGTGGAGTGATTGTTCGAAGAGAGGACTTGAAAATTCATTTGGAGCAAACATGTGTAAAAGAACATTGTACCAGCAAAAGTGTTTTGTGTGACTTCAAAGAATATCCTGCTCAGATGAGTATACATTTAGGAAACAATATGGTTCGACATGAAGAACTTATGACAAAAATCATGGATAAACTTAGTGATAACATCCAAGAACAGAGTAAGTTAATAAGTGCATTACAGAGTGAATTGAAGGAAAAAGACAATGAAATAAAAGAATTGAAAAAACAGTTAAAACAAATGGATGAAAAATTAAATCAGGTAATATCCAATGTAATGAAAAGGTACTCATATGTTTGGAGAATAACAAATGTTACACATTTGATAAACTCATTTAAATTTCATAGAAGTATCAGAAGTGACAAATTTTACGAATCCCCGCGTGGTTACAGGTTACAGGTAGAACTATTTCCAAATGGTAGCCTTTGTGGTGGCAAGAAGCACAAAAATGTGTTAGGCGTGTTCTTCGGTATTTGTTGTGGAACATTTGACTCTCTCCTCGAATGGCCATTTACAAAACGTGTGATCGTGAAGCTGATTAATTTAGATAGTAGAGAGAACGACATTGTTAACATTAATGAAGGATATTGTTCAAAATGTTTCTTAAAACCAAGGAATGATGAAGATAATGATCCTATCGGATCTCCTGATTTTGTATCTCATGATCAGTTGACAAGTGGAAGTTTCATTTCTGACGATGATGAAATATTTATTGAAGTATCTGTAGAATAATGATATGAAAAGCACATGTTACTATTTTACATAGAGACATTCTGCATGGTAACTGTCAAAGTAAAACAGAGAAAATAATTATTTCCGTGGCCAGATTTGAACCAAGATTTCTGTGTCGGTGGACGGTATTTTAGCAGTTAATTTCAAGGCTTCACTTCTTTCGTATTAACAATCGTATGCAGCGTAGATAGAGTCAAGTTTTAAGATATCTTGGCTTTGAATTTGTGTGACTGAATGGTTAAAATAATGCTTCAAACCGTAAATATTGGTAACTTTAATGTTTGATACTAAGTGTGTCCAACGTCCAAATATCAAAATACAGTTTTAGATCTTAATGAAATCATTAAATATTGATGTACATGTTTTGTATATAAATATCAAATAACTTTAAATATTAGCTTCCGTCTGTCTATCTGTATATTTTAAGTTTGATAATTATATAAACAATATTGGAATGAACTCACAATGACACGAACTCACTAGAAGTCAAGAAGAGTCGTTGAGAAATTACTTAAAAGATTGGAAACAAACAATTACCTCTGTCTTGGCGACTATCTCCGGAAATTGAATCACTTTTATCAACGGCTAGGAAGAAATCAATTTACGCATTTTCTCAGTTCTGTAAACATAATTGTAATAGAATAAGTGGACACAAGAGAGTCACTAATATAGATAATATTATGAATAACATATTTGAAACACGCACTTATAAAAAAAATATTCTGAAACGGAAAAAATATACTTTTTTTTTTATCTTTATTGAACTATTTAGAACTTTTAAGAATTACGTAACTAAAAATTAAATCAAGGTGACCTCACGACAAAACATGTTCTAATTAATATTACTTCAATAGTAATCGTAATGATTATTCTTCATTACTATTACATAATATTAATATGAACGTAATTGTCTTCTGTAAGAGCTCGACACTTTAATTTTTAGTTATGTAATTCTTAAAAGTTGTAAATAGTTCAATGAATATCACAATATAACAAAAAATCAATTTTCCACTTTTCAGTATATTTAAAAATAAAAGAAAGATTTTCTAAAACATGTTTTTTTAAAATATTAATATTCATTTATTAATTTTAGTCACAAATAATGTTTTCATCGATATTTAGAGAAAATTTAATAATTTGTTTACATTGTTTAGTGAAAACTTTAATATTATTTTAGTGAATGCCTTTCTAGTAATCCCAGAGTTTCTTAATATTTTGTTATTCGTCTCTTGTTGATAAATGCTAAAGCACGAAGAGCTTTTCCTCATAGATTAATTCTTAAAAAGATATATAGCTCAGATTGCAACAAACAACTGTCTTATGCTTTGAATTGTACCTAGAAAACAAATGAGATTCCTTTAAGTAATTTGAAGAACTTTAAGCTGTAAGAGTATTATTATTTAAACATTGAATTACTACAAATAAATTTAATCAGAAACCGATAATTCAACTACAAAATTTTATTTTGAATATGAATTTGAATTTATTATGGCTTTAGGCATCTATTGCTCAGACCGGGATAGGGTAAAGAGAAGGATATGGGAAGAACTTGGATAGAACCTCGGTTGAAAATAAAATACCGGCAACCGCGTTGTGTGACTGAGGAAAGCCACGGAAAATCTATAGCCGGGAGGGTCGACCTCTTGTATCGAACCGATGACCTCCCGAGTGAAAAGCGAACTCTTTAGAAACTGTGCTGTAACTGCTCGTTTCTAAATACTGTCAATAACTAATGAATAGCTTTGATTTTACACTTTCCGGACAATTCTTAAAACCTGCACAAATCGAAGAATCTTAGAATCTTTATGTAGTCTTTCACTTCCATCACATTTCGGACTTTCTGCAAAGTTTCAGATTTCTACGTAGTCTGCAAGTGGGTTACGAGCCAATTATCAACTTCGCTACTTAAAATCACCACCACGAGTGTTTAGTGAAAACATTTAGAAATATTTTGGAAAATGTGCAATATAGATCCATTGTTACCATGTAATCTTTGAATTATCTCATTCCTTCCGTGAAAACAGACTATGACGATGTGTCGTATGTACTCTTATCTAAAACCAACATTTTAATATAGAGATATGATATACCGTATTTCGTTGTTCGTATTATAACAATATATAAATATGGACAGTATTGAACATCGTATACTAGATATATCATCTTCATTTCAAATATCACTTTTTTGTAGATACGATTGTAGGATATGTCGACAGTACAGGACATCTCAATATTCTCTGAAGATACAAATAAAAAGATTTTCTGTAAAGTGTCCACGCTTTTTAATTCAATTATTTTGAAAACGAAGAGGAGTCATATAACACGATAGAGTTGCGATTCTTCTTATAATCACGAAGTCGTTGATAGAATCCTTGATAGGAACCTTGCGATCCCTTGATAGAATTTATGAAGCACAAACATGGGTTGGTAACACTGGCATAGGTTGGTAACACTGGCATAGATTGGTAGCACTGACAGGTAGGATACTTGGGGACGATGACACTCACAGTATTTTTCTAATGTCGAATATTTATACCAATTTTGACATAGATAGGTCTATCGGAGCATAACCAATTTGAAAAAAAAAATATTTAAGAAATAGTTGGAAACATTGACCTACTGCACGAATGAAGACGGTTCCAGTGATTCCTAGAAAGCCTAGCCAAGACAATTCGAAAAGCACTTCACCCACTTTTCAACATATTATTGTACGCGAAATATTTTTCGACAAATTTGGCAGCACTGACAACAGGATACTTGGGGCAGTGACACCCATAGTTTTTCTCTTGTGTGGAATAATGTTTACGCAAATTTTAGTTTAGATAGGTGTAACGAAATGGAAGCAATTTTAAAAAAATGATTTTTAAAAAATATGCTTTGGCACTCCACTAATCAAGTTGGTGCTGATGGCTCTGAGCTAGTCTAGCCAATTCCTTTATAACGGTACCTCACTCACCTCTCTACTTCTTACAGTTTTTGATAATTAATTTTTAACACTGGTTGCAAACGTTGATAAGAGAGTGCTTGAGGATAGGGACATCCGAAATATCTTTTTGTTGTGTCGAATAATGAATATGCAAAGTTTGGTGCTGCTACATCAAACATAATGGAAGCAATTGAAAGAAAATAATTGCATAGAAAATAAGTTGGAAACAATGACAAATAGGTGCTTGGGGAGTGAGAACACCCATAGTAATTTCCCTATTCTGTCGAATAATATTTATGTCAAGTTTGGTGCAGATATGTTTAATGAAAGGGAAACGTTTTAAAGGATTGAGTTTTTAAAAATATAGGTTGTCAGCATAGAACCACTGCACGAAGGAATAAAATTTCGGCGGCTCTGAGTTAATCTATCCGATACCTTTCCAACAAGATTTCAAAGAGGTCTCTACACTTTGTGGTTCTTGAGATTTTATTTCTGGACACGAAGAAACGGACGAACTGGATTGAATCATAAGCTCCCTTTTTCTATACCTTCGCTATCAAAAGACCTAAAAGAGTGAGACTTTCGAAATTAAGGTAAGCTAATCTACGATAGTGTTTAGAGTTACCAGTTCTGATTTCAGTGGAAGTGGAAAAAGGGGAACATGTAACTTACTTCACTAATAAAATTATTTCTTATTTCATTTTCTAATAACACGTTTGATATTTAATTAGAATTAAGAAAATATTTCAATAATGAAATACAGAATTTCATGTGAACTATTCCCAGCAACCACGCATCTTGACTAAGCATTTTCCAGGATCTTTCTTCAGCGACACCAGACAAATTCCGGAATGGTGCCTTCAAGCCTACACCCTGGCCGACTAACTTGAATATCCTCTCTGGGCATATCGCAACCTGAATCATGCCTAAAGATTATAAATAAGATTCAAATTCAAAATTCACGGTTGTTATTACTTCTACCATAGACTTCATAATAGATAGACTTAGCACTCTTCCCCATTTGTGGCTGTGCTGAAACTAGTGGATTTTTGTACAGGAGCACGTGATTTTGAATCAATCCACTAGGTTGCACTGGCATCGACCTCATGTTCAATTATGTGATTAGAGAAGATTACAGAGGAACTCCAAATTGACATCTTATGCTTACAAGAGCCGTACACTTATCAAGGCCGATTAACGGAACTATCCACAAACGCTGAAAATTATAATATCTAACAAGACTCAAAAACCAAAATCTGCAATTGTAAACCTTAACGAAAAGTATAAGCTACGAGAGATTCATCAGTACACAGATGAGTGGATTACTTGTGCTGAATTAATAACTGAAAAAGAAAAAATAATAATAATAAACATATATTGCCAATACCAATATGATATTGAACCCTTTTTGGACAAGCTATACACCATTATAAGCGAATATTCAAATTATAAAATATTAATAACAATGGATGCTAACGCAAAATCCCCCATGTGGTTCAGTAATGTGCTAACAGATCGAGACAGAAGGAGAGGCGAAGCCTTTGAAGAACTAATTATGGCAAATGAATTAGTAATAGCAAACCAGGAAGGAGAATCCCCAACCTTTCGGGGCCGAGCGGATGCCGGGACAAACATTGATGTGACGCTTACAACTACCAATTTGGCCAATCAAATTAGCGAATGGCAAATATTGGACAGGAATACCAGTAGCGATCATGATGCAATTAAGTTTATAGTCTCGGTATCTGAACCGGAAGCATCACGGAGCATTGTAGAAGAAGGTGAAC
>JAGDQP010074178.1:0-10300 GCA_022664845.1 Lepisma saccharinum | reverse complement strand
TCAAAAAGAGGTTTGTGAGTTGGAAGTGAACGTATATTTAAGAATAGAAATATCAAAGCCATGACTGTATGTGCGAAGAGTTTGGAGTTGAATTTAGACTTCTGTTGCAAGTGTCGTAGCATGAAAGTGGGCATAATGACCAGAATATGTTGCATTGAAGTTCACATGAAGAGTGATTTTTGCTGCGTAGTGTATTTGTTGCAAGATGAATGGTAGTTGAAATTGATTTATATTCTGAAGCACGAAGGTGATGAAAGCAAGAAGTTGATCGATTGTGATTGGTTGAAAAACAGATGCAGTGCTTGTGCCTTGGTGCTTTATTTCTGGAGTGCGTATAGGAACTATGAGTTCTGGCTTTGATGGTTCCGGTGCTGGTCTCCCTTTACATTTGTAACTAATTGTCAGGTGATTGTCTCCGCATGTAGTGCATTTCGGTGGTTGTTGAGCGTTATTGCAAGATTTAGTGTTATGTGGTCCTGAGCAAAATCCGCATTTGTCTTCGTTTGGGCACTTTGATGTTGGATGCACGTTGTATAGCTGACATTTTTCACATATCATTGGGAGCGGTGGTGGTGTATGTGAAGGCTCTACTCTGTACCTGCATTTGTACACATATGGAACGTTAGTGAGAAGATCGTCAATGGTTTCCTGACTATTGGTGACTACTCGTACCATGTATGTTGGTTCTCCGGTTCGTGATTTGATACGGATGCATCTGATAATAGTGTGTCCCTCAAGTTTTAGTTCGTCTTCTGTTTCGTTGTTCGGAATGGATGGTTCTATGCCTCGTATTACAACATATAATGTGGGTGATTTGCGAGGTGGTGGTGGTTGCCGTGGTGGTTTATCCTCCAGTCTGGTCATATTTGTGGATTTTCCGAAGATCTCATAGCTATGTTTGTTTCGAATGGATGAAGCGAGATTTGGATGGATTTGTGGTTGGTATGATCCTACTGATTTGCTCGCCTGAGACGTATTTGGAAAATTGGGTAAGTAGTAGTTTACTATTCTGATATTTCGGATCAAAGTTGGTGAGCAAGAATGAGTGTTTCCTGGTAGTTGAACCTGCTAATGTTGTAGAGTCTTCCGTGTTGTGTATTTCCATTTGATGTTCGGAGTCGGAGTCACTGATGGTAAGGGTTCTTTTTGATAGTGGTGATGAAGAACGTCCTGGTATTACTTCAGTTTGTGAACGAGAGCGTGTGCGTGTTGCTGTTTTCTCTGTCCTACGTTGATGCTGTGAAGAGACCAAAGTCGAGTATGGTGATGGTCCAGGAACTTGTGTTGGAAGTTGGTGAAGTCCTACTTGCTGCTTTTCAGTCATATTGTTTGTGCTTGACATGTAGATATACAAAATGAATGTTGTGATTAGTGTCCAATCACTGTTGTTAGGAGGACCCCCATTTGGAAAGGGGGGACAAGAACCTGATGAGGTAGGAGTGAACCGATGGTGAACTTTGGATGATCAGTCACAGTGCAATGACTTCTGTTACTCAGGATATCTCCACCCTCCAACACTGAAAAAAATGCTGTCAATCGTATATCGGTGGTACACTTACTGGTCTCGCCTGTGCGTATGCAACACTGGGTCTTCGGTAGTAAGCTAACCACCAAATGATAAACTAGGTAAAGTTATGTACACAAAGTGACAACCTCCAACACTACTAGGTAGTCTACACAATAACTATAAGTGTGAATGCGACTTATACAGTTACTTTTAGGAAATATGTGTATGCGTTTGAAGTTTCTTAGTATGAAAACTTCTTTATTATTTATTACCATGCCAATATAGCAAATTTATCATCAAAAGATAGTACACAATTATTTCTTTCTGTAGCCATATTGGACTCTTCCTACTCCACAGCTCAAGACGGACTGTCTAGATGGCAACCACCATGTATAGACGATGTTTCCCGTAAACTCTACAATTTGACACTAAACGCATTACTCTAGCAACTATGTCAAAGATTTAGTTGTTGAAGGTCCGAAATTACGTGTTATGGGGAACATATTGAATTCTTCCTTCCGCTTGGCCAAGACGTACTTCCAAGATGACCACCATCACTTGCATATAATTGTTATTGTAAAATACTAAAATTGTACACCAAAATCAAATATATATCACTCTTGGTGCAATAGTTCAAAACAGTATCGCGATTGTGCCTGCCTGTATACTAGAAATGGCTTACCCGACAACCATGTTGGATTTTTCCGTTCCAGATTCCCATATGGACTACCCATGTGTCATTTGATAATAATTACACTAATTAAACTTTACAATTAGAAACTAACGATATAACTCTAGAATGTAAACTTTCACGTGTATACTAGAAATCACATTATCCAGTGACTATATTTAATTCTCTCCACTCCATAGTTTCAGATGCACTACCAAAATTGGTACAGTCACTTTTCGTGACTCTTTCCTCTAACCTATACAATGACACTATTCAAAATATTGTTTCATCTAACTGCACAAGCGAAAGATAAGGACAGCCCCCATATCCTGGTATGTGTAAAAAATGATTAAAAGCCGTAAATAAAAGTTTAAAAATGCTCATCTCACCATGGGTGTTGCATTATGGAACTTTGTCCAACCTAAAAGACCACTATTCTTCGGAAGTTTTATAAAAATCGGAGGTGACATTATTTTTGCTATTTAAGGTCCAGTTTCAAAGCTCATGGTCAAACTTAATTTCATAGGAAGGTTCATAGAAATAATTGCTACATATCAAATAAATACTCTGTCCAGGATCTTACAATAACGCGAGAAACACATCTCTATCTTAATTAGGGCAAAAGTTACTAATGGACTGAATAAACAATGCAATCCAAACTTTCGGGGAAAATTGAACATTTGAAGTGCTATGACTACATAAAAACATGACACAGAATTACAATATGACATTTTTGGATGTTTCTCTTCAGGCCCTACTCACACTCCAAAATTCATAATAATCTGAGATGATGACGTATTTTTCCGGTACATTAAGTTGGAGTGACGAATATACTAAATTAACCACAAGTACCAAATGCATTATATTTGCAATGATCTTGACCCTTTCAATTCTTTTATAAAAAAGAATATTTAAAATCAGGCAATTGGGTCTTGAGATATTCAATGTAAAAGAGAGCGATCCCAAAAATACAAGGTGGTGTCGTTTCCCAATGTGGTGGAGGGCCAGATCGATCACCTGCCCACTGATATACCACATGCGTTGTGCATATTCACTGTAGAAAATTTGTTCCTACGATTCGATCTGTAACGATTGTTTCGCTAAGCGACTCAACTTTTTATATTCACGTGGCTATCAAGGAAACAATTTGTAGCGTTAGCTAATGTAGTCCTAATTGAATAATCCAATTGAGACTTACGTGGTAATATAGCAGTACGTTCAATATTCGTGTATCTCGCGCCTTTCACCACTTCTGCACGACCTTGATGATTTGCTAGTATTTAGGGTAAGTCGACTACGATTTGTTGACGTTTCTTTATGAAATTTCGGTTTGAAACACATTTTATGAATTTGAGAAAGCAAGTATTCTTATTATAAGATTTTAAAAATGACAAAAGTTATCGTCCCCTTAGCAACACATGTAGAACATAAGCTTGAAAGATAGATAAATATTTCTTCAGAAATAGAGTATATGTAATATAAAATTCAATTTGCTTTGATGGATATATGAAAATAGTAATATGTCTATAATATAATTGTCCAGCTTACATGTTTTTGGCAGTATTAGGTGTCAAACTTCTTAGAAAATCACCAGAAAAGAAATTAGATTTTGTGATACCTAAATATAATGTATTTAATAGTCAGATTCTCTTAAGTTCGGAGTCTGTTAGAATGTACATTGCTTTGCTTAAAAATAGTCATACGTATTCGAGAAAACATGACTGTTGTTTGGGATAAGAAGTCTTCCCTACTAAAACCTGTGTCCTTTATTAAATTGATATCGATAAGATAAGATTAAATGAATTGTATGGGCGGTAACAGCAATATTGATAGCGAATTTTAAACATTACTATATTTAATTAATTCAATGATTTTATTTAAAATTACTATTAACTTATAGGTTTTTGTTCAATATAATTATTCATATACTTTTGATATTATTCCAGTGCTCCTTTGCTACCAATACATATATCTGGAGAAAGAGATGTTTCCGTAGAATTCGTTATTAATAGCAAAATGTATGCGGTTAGTATTCAAATTAATCTATATAGAGTACAAAATGTATACATTATGCAATTAATTCATAGGAATGAAATGTTCTTGCTTCATAAGAATTTACTTGAAACCCTTTAATATGTTTGAAATATCAATGTGATGCTCCCGATTCCAACTGTAGTAGCTTGTAAACTATCAGTAGTAACGTATTAGTAAATTATTTTCAAGGTATTTTCTACATTTACAAAATCGTGATATTCCAAATCAACCCTACATAACATACCAGAATTTTAACTTTTAGTTCTACAATGTTCATGTGAACGGAAGTAACTATGTATAGCATTTTTATTTTGAAATTCTACCTACTGTTTTAACATTGTTACTTCATACCTCAAAACCATCTGCGTCCACTAGACCACAAGGACACATGCCTGGTTACTCACTACTCTTATTCTGACCTATACATTTGCATTCATCTCCAATCAGGAAATACTGAACTTCAATAAAGTTCCAATTTCATATTTGCTATGAGATCCATTTAACTGAATTATATAAAATGAATAAATATGTGAATTAAAAATTGTGTATTGGACAAATATGCATCATATATTTATAGGTACACTGTCAAACAATAATCAGAAGCTAACCATTATCAAGAAGAGATTCATAGATACCTGACGTGATTTATTGGAAAGAGAAATGCAGCATATAGTACAATAACTGAAGCCGGTGTTCATAAATGACACTGCAATTTTGTTAAGTATCCTACAATGCACAAAAGAGCTCAATATCTTTTTTTTCACGTGTCCCATAATTCAATTAATCATTACCCGTTTGTTATACGTCTCTTTATACAGTAACGTTGTATGTTTTGTTCTGTTATTCTCATGACAAAAGTTTATGTTCAATCAGTTTTTAAATGTTAGCTTTATTCTAGTACGACGAAGTATACTGTGATGGCAAACGTGCAGGTTCTGCGTTGACGAATAAACTAGATATTTATCTCCAGATTGCTAAACTCGTTGGTAGAATAACCTGGAAATAAGGAGACTGAATAATAGGGAGGAAAATATTTATGGAATTATACCTAAACAAGTGAGAACTGCATGGTGCTAAGAAGCGTAATTATTCTCCGTCTTCTGTAAGATTTATTAATTTCTCTTACTGCAAAGTGGGCCGTGTGGACGTAATAGCTTCTTGCATATGATATAAATGTAGTTGTATTTTCAAATAACTGAAATTTAATGAACAAGAGTAGTATTAGAAATAAGTTTATTGTTTTGAAAGTGGAACAAAACGAACTAAATTGTAGTCCGCATACGTGCGTATACTTCGAAATTTCCTAACGAATTTAATTATACTAGATAAATTAATGCACATTCTCCAGTGCGTATTCTCTCATCTCTGAATATTTCATCATCAATCATCAACATTTTTTTTTAAATTTGTTTAATCTGATACATGTATTATCAGTAAAATTATATAAGCATTACCGGATTACGTTTGATCCTGTTTCACTATATAATTGTTTACATTCAAAATAAATACCAACCATGCCCTAGTAGTTCTACATTTTATTACAAATTCTCAGTAAGAGATGAAACCAATATTGTTAATTATTGTATACGATATTAGTGGATAAGATACCAATATAAATATTTTAAAATAAAACATATTAATGGTATATTTTCCTTGGGTCCCAGAAACGCGTAAACGTAATTTTTTGAGCTAGTAACTCTTAAATTGGAAACGCAATAGTTAAGTAGTATTATATGTATTCTTAAATTAGATTTCATATACAATTTTGCAGACTCTCCGACTGGCCAACTACGAAGTGCCACCATATCATATTGACAAACTGAAAGGATCATTCGGAAGTTTTAAACGACTGGAATATTTAATAATAATACACGAAAGTGTTGTGGATAGCGAAGTGGGGAACTCAGTACCTATAGAGATAAGAAAGTGCAGATTACCCGAAGAGAATGACGAAATGTGGGCCTTCAAGTATTACTCCCAGTCTGCGTGTAGAGCTCAATGCAGAGCAGACAAGAAGATTGAACTATGTAACTGCACAGATACCTTAATTGGATATTCAAAACGTAAGACAATATAGTTTTATAATCTAAATCTGCTGATTATTCATAGTTACAAAATTTATAATCTAATGTATAATATGTAATACATTTCATGTATACGTAAGCTAAGTTACATTGATTTTACAGAGTCTTCACTAAATTCAATTCACTTAATAAATTGTTAACAGACTATTTTACAAAGATAATATTTCAAAACAATACGAAGTTCTATCAAGTGTTCCTCAAGGACGTAATTTAGGACCTTTTCTATTTCTGGTATTTGTTAATGGCTAAATACATTTTTCTATGAACTCTATAAAATATACTTTGCTCTCTTTCAATACAATCTCTTTCGCAAAGCTTAGAAGCAAGTAAAATTACTGTAATGGACCCCTAGTACCTCCAAATGATTCTATATAAGAGATTAGTCACGGCTAAGTCATGGGATTTGGTATATCAAAATGAAAGGGAATATTAGATCAGTAAGAGGCTCCCAATAATATTCTATCTAGCATGCAAAGGGGGCAGTCGTCCGAGTTTACGAATCTATTCTACCCAGAAATTAATTTTAATTAACCCAGGTACATATAAATAAAAAGCAAGGGTCTCTTAAGAACATTTTATTGCAGTTATCATGCCTCACCCAGAGTCGAGGTAACTGCTTGGGCCGAAGTCTAGGAATAAGTGACTTTACAAAAAAAAATGACTGTCAGGACTCCCAGATAGTCCCGCACTTAGTAATGACCGCTCGCCAGCTTCTACTAGCGATCTCCGCATTCATGCATGCAACTAAAACATCTGTTGCGAGTGTGGATGGTACGACATCTTTCTTTCGAAAATATTTACCGCGGATCGGAATATGTATAAATAAAGAAATAAGGCGAAATAAGAAGATAGAGAAACGCGAGAAGGCTTTTCTGAAAGAGGACAAAAAACAGAATATGCATTACTGTATATTCTGTAAAAGTCGCTTCATCGGTTCAAACTACTGATAGCTTACCTGGAAAACTACACATGCAAGAAGGGTGGAGAAACACAAGTAAAAGTCTGTGTTGACCCTAAACAGTTTTGCGTATTGTTTAACCCTCTTGTGGAGCACTTTTTCTAGAAATGTTACGTTGATATTTTGTTCGAATGTACATTTATAAGGGACCAGATATTTGACTCCAACATCAGTTTACCATAGCTGCACATTTTCCCCATAGATCTATGGTCTGGGAAGTATACTTCCTACTGGCCTATTTAAGGGTATCGTTGAGTATATGCAGTTGGAAATAATTCTAACTGTAGGTTAGGCTAGGTTTTCTCGAAAACTTATTGTTTTAGTTCTCAATATAATATAACATGTTTTAGTTTATTAGTAGAATAATGAACAATATAATTGAAAGACGAAGTACAGTACAAACGACTCATATTTATCCATTTATCATTGATGCCACCTCAAAATCACCATTGGTTGCAAAGATATATGTATATTTCTCTTTAGGCCCCTTATATGATCAAAAGTGTCAAAAGAACTTTATTTACCTATTTAGAGTTGATACAATCTCAAAATAACCATAAGTTGAACAATGTATCTGTATATTTCTATTTGTGCCAATTATATGGCCGAAAGTGTCAAAAGACAAATATTTACCCATTTACATTTGATGCTATCTCAAAATCACCATTGGTTGCCGAGATATGTGTTTAATTTCATTTGGGCCCGTTCGGGTCCCATATATGGTATAAAGTATCAAAAGGCCCATATTTACCCATTTAGAGTTGATATCATCTCAAAATCTCAACTGGTTGCCAAGATATGTGTATATTTCCATTTGGACCGTTATATGGAAGAAAGTGTCAAAAGACCCATATTTAGGCATTTATAGTTGATACTATTTGAAAATAACCCTTGGTTGCCACGATATGTACATTTGGACCCTTTCGGGCCCCGTATATATTCTAAAGTGTCGAACGATCCATATTTACCCATTTAGAGTTGATGCTATCTCAAAATCACTATTAGTTACCAAGAAATACGAATATTTTCATTTGGGTCCGTTCGAGCCCCATATATAGTCGAAAGTGTCAAAAGATCCATAAATCACTATTGGTTGCCATCTATATTATAAATTTACAAAACATACCGACATAGTGTTTATTTTCTAATTAGTCGAACACCGATTGTTTAAAGCCGGTTTCTCTTGGCAGGCGTAGCGTCTTCCATCAATAGAAGCTACTTCCGTTTTTAAAAAATCATATTTCCAAACATGTTTTAAAAGAGTAAATTACTTTTAAAACACTTTAATATTTAATTGTTCGGCATCATATTATTCTTTACTTATTCTTCATTTATTTTTCAATAGTACTAGTGCAATAATTATAAATGTCCATACGCCATGTGAAATGTCTGATTCATAACACACACCTGTATTTTTATGACCATGGTGATTAAAGTTAAAATTTAGTTCAAAGTTTGTGAATATTACTGAATAGGATGTCTTATATATGCCAAAGGTTCCAACATCAAAATTGACTAAACAGTAACTTAGATTGTCTAGCAAAATATTCAAGATTCTAAAATAATGGGTTTATACAGTAATATCTTTGTGACATTAATTTATACAACGTGAAGCACTCGTACAACACAAGGACCGTCACATATGACCCTCCGGAGGAGAATAATTTAGAAATAATGGAAGTATTTCGAAATGTTTATACTTCTTCATTGTTAATATATACTACTTTAAATGTTCTTTCTGGTTACATTTATTATTCATATATGCTTATTTCATGATTCGTCATAGTCAGTCCTTGTCGATAAATACCACTTCTCATTAATAGTTAATTCACTCTATATATTTAATTCCTATGAGCAATCATATTTCTTGATACGTTCACATTTGCAGTGATTCCAATATATATTCACTTAGATTTGGATCACTATGTACACTAACTAGTCCGCTAAATTTTCGCAGAACAGACCCGCAAAGGCACGGAGAGTTCCGCGACCCGAAAATGAGTCGATTTATCTCGCAGAATGCTTTGAATTCTGTACTTCTTCTCCGCTAGAAAGAAACATTACATACTTATTCAAGTTACACATCTAAAGGATGTCGAACCCCCCCCCCCTACCACAAAAAACACCCAAAAATAGCAACAAACTCACTAATGTTTTGTTGTAAATTTACGATTCATATAGTGTTTCCGTGTACATGCAATCAAGCTTTTCTTATTCGTGTTTTTATATTGTTCTACAAATCCTGAGAATTTTCAAAACACACTATGAAGTTCCCTCGAAAGTAATGTCCCGCAGTTTATAATAGAGTGTCCCACAATTTCACCGTGGAAAGGTGGTTGCCCTACATTAAGATGAAGTAAAAATTATACCCTTTTGGGTAGAAACTTTTGACTTAAAAAGTAGAAAATGTACAATCGTTAATTGAATTATACATTTATTTGCATCAGTATTAAATATCTGGACTAACCTCCAAAATATACCGTATAAAAGCTGCACCATTTCACCTGAAAACATCTAGAACGCATATTTGTTAACATATCATATCGATATACTCATGTAAAAAATGAAAATATGCTAAAATCTAAACTCTAATCACTTAATGGAAGAGTTATACGATTAATGCAAAAGGATGAAAAACAAGAGGCAAAGAGCTTAAGAGACTCTTGGACATTGTTAGCAAGTATACCCTCATATTGAACCTTGTCAAGGACTCTTTTCTATTTAGATTTTATTGATAGAAATTTTCAAAGATCCAAGGTTTTTGAAGTTATCGTTAAAAAATATATATGATTTTATAAAATGTTTTGGCAACGCAACGCCTGGGGGCGCACAATGGTCGTTAAACAAATATATTTTATTTTGGGAATGTCAATTATTTTCACATTAATCGCAAAGTCACAGAAGTGATGCTCAAATGTTACTTGCATTTATACTACCAGTGACTTACATGGGAGCTAAAGCCTTTCCTAAAATCACTTAAAAAGAACTCCTTGATAAATGCTCTTATCAGAGAACTACTCGTAGAAGTTATTTTTTACACAATTAAT
>JAGDQP010074177.1:0-10300 GCA_022664845.1 Lepisma saccharinum | reverse complement strand
TTTTTTTTTTAACATTCTGATGAGAATGTGTTTTTATCTTCCGTGAAGATTAGATCTGAAACTCAAAAGATGTTTTCATTTCTATTGTTTTCTTATTATTATTACAGTTTCTAAAGTTAATAAGAACTATATCAGAGGAATCTCCATCTAGACAAACAACCCTGCTCCCCCTTCCTCCTTCACACACACACACACACACAGAACGAACGGAAGGAAAATGTACTGATTTGTTTTTAAATGCTTCATAGAACCACGAACAAATATTCTAGGCCAGCTAAGTTGTATGAAAATTGTAACGTTATCCAGGATTGTATACGTTAAGAGTATTATAATGTTTTGTTGGAATTGAAATAAAGGTAATTCTGAATGCCTGGTCACGAGGAAGTCGAGCGAAAATTGTAAGAAATGTCAGTTTGATTAATTTTTAAACTTGTAACAAGGAAATTTGACGTGTAGAATTAGAAAGGCTACAAATGTTTGCAAAATTTCTCATGTTAATTTTTTTATTATAAGCAGTAACAGGATGTATATTTACGAACTCAAATATAGTGACGAAAATGTCATTGTATTAATATTCAAGAAATACTTTTGCTTATGCACATTGTAAACAGTTTGTAATAAACTCAAGGACAGTGTTCGTGATTCTTCGGTAGTAAGTGTGTATATATATATTCTCATACGAACGTAGGGGAACTTCTAGTGTTCTTAGTGTTACAGTGATTTGAAGTGAATATAATAAAAAATATGCCACACAAAGCTTGGGAGAAAAAAAAAATCTACAGAGTATTTCTAAGCAACGTATTTGGTGGTCATGTGAAAATACTTTGGATATTTTTCGTCATCTATATTTGATCATATGGATTAAAAATACTTTTTTTGTGTATATAGCCGTGCTTGTTTTTAAATGTCGGTAATGAACAAGACGTTCTCTTATGTGACCTGGCACGTAAGAATTATTTTTATTTCAAGTCGCAATCTGATCCACTGTTTTTCATTTCTTGTAATGCTGTATAGAAGCTGTTATGGATACTTTTGTTCCTTGTTATTTCATGAAACATTCTTGTAATATTACTGACTTTGGAGCATGCGTGAGATATAAAAGAATATAGATTGTTATTATTAACTAGTTGTTATTTATTCACCTATGGTTCCCTTTTAAGATGGGAGTGCTGCTAATCATGGTAATGTGGTAAAGCAATGTCGATTTCCGTGTGTTTTGTATGAGAACTGTTCATAAAAATGACCATAGGAATATTTTTGTAACGCGCAATTTTCAAAAGTTGCAAATTTTGATTTAACTCTGCAGGAACCGTGCGGGGTGTCTCAGCACCCCAGTTGTGTGTAGGATGATGATCACGTTAACAGAAGTGGACTACATTCATCATGTGACCTTAGGCGCCTCTTGTACGGACGACGTTTATTGTGGCTAGAGTGTTTATAGACCCCACGCAACCACTAACGTAACACTATGTTGCAAGTGAGTGTTTTCTCTTTTTTTTCTCGCTTGCGATTGGCATAAAAAGCTTCATGTTTTTGTTTTTGACTGTAATGGATATATCTGAGAAGGAAAGGC
Source organism: Lepisma saccharinum (assembly GCA_022664845.1). Classification (NCBI taxonomy): domain Eukaryota; kingdom Metazoa; phylum Arthropoda; class Insecta; order Zygentoma; family Lepismatidae; genus Lepisma; species Lepisma saccharinum. The sequence continues at coordinate 8,727 of JAGDQP010074177.1, read as the reverse complement.
GTCGACTTCGGCGAATGTTTTAAAAGATTGTCGTCAAGCGATATTGGTAAGTCTCAATGTGACGAATCTGATAACTGCTAGGAGAAAAGTCACCACGATAGCACGGTTGCAACAAAGGAACAGTTAATGGCTCAGATGAGTCATGTTTCCAAGACAATAAAGAAAAAGTAAGAGAAAAGATATAGCAGGACTCGAACCCAAATACAGACACCATCAAAATATTTCTCATTATTCATTAACAAGAAAATAATTAACCACATTACTATCTGCGCAATATTTACGTGGACAAAATTCCAGCCAACTACTCACGAAGTTGGGGCCTGAACCCGATAGGCAATACTAAAATAGAGCCACTTCTTGGGTTTCGTTTATTGGCAAGTGTCTGTCGTTCTGGACATCAGAATGTGAAAAATTTAAGTTAGGTTTACGTTTGCTCTTTTTCATTACACATTCATATTCAATCCACGCGACCCGGGTTCTTTCAAGAAAACAAACAAACAAGTAACATTAGGGGTGTTTGAACACCCCACTCGACTTCTAATGTTACAAAATGTGGCGTGACTCTATAAGGGATAAACGAAATTTGGCGTATGGAAAGTGTGATTGTTGAAACACACAAATACTTTATTTCAGCTGCTGGCATTTGGTACGAAAGGCGTGAGTGAGGAACACGTAAATTTAAGCACTGGGTGAAGTATAGACTTCTTTTTTTTGTAAATTAGTAGCACTCACCAACCCAAGACACTCAAAAGTAGTTCAAACTGAAGAGCTTGGCTGACATGCGAGAGAACCTGGGATTAAAGGTTCCCCTGGCCGCTTCCTTCCGTTACCCGAAGAAGAGTGATCTTCGAGGGAGAATCATCTGAGATATGACTGCCTTCGGCCGTTTCTGTCAGTCTGATCTATAAGTGGAAGTTTTTTCAAAAATTAACTTTTACTTCTTATACATTCTATGCTGTTGAAGTGAGTATGTTTAATTTGTATTATTGACATTCATTAAAGAAACTAGTACAATAGGCCCAGTAGTTACGGTTAGTCAGTTTGAATAAGTACTGGGGATGGGACGCGGGTTCGAACCCCTCTCAGTGAGGGAGTCGATCCTAGATCTCCGATATTAGTCAAGCTTGAACACTCAAGAACGACTACATTCGAGAGTTCTTTTCAGTTGCCAACTGCTTCCTTAGTAGTCAAGATACACTGATTACCATTTACGGCCTAAGCGTGAAAACAGCCTGGAAGTCGTTCCATAGCAATAACCTAAAGAACGCTCTGACAAAGGCTATTTTCATAATGCCCTGAGAAAGAGAAAATGTGTGAATCGATAGCTGAATAACTACATCCTTTGCAAGTGTGCACTATAGCAAAGTGGATTCATTTCAATTAATACTAACCCCTGGGCAAATAAAATGTATGAGTTAACATTACCAATGTTCTTCATTTTCCTCCACAAAACCCAGTTCTAACAACACGGCAGACCAGATGTGTTTTAGGTGCCACTATATAAACAAGCAAGCTGTGAAATAAGTTAATATTATAAACTGGAGTGGCCCTACCTGGTGAATAAATCTTGCTTTACATGACAATGTAATGAAGTCCGTATAATAGAAATATATCGTAAAGAAAATTGTAGCGGGAAGTAAGTTATAGGTATCGGAAGTGATGGTGAAAACAGTGAAAGTCCGAGTGTGATATGTCCAATTTCACAGAAGTGCGAATAGTACAAAAATACCGTAGAGTAAGATTGTGGCGTCATCATATTAAAAATCCTGTTCTGAACTTGAATCATAAGCTCTTTGTTGTCGTTTAAAATGTATACGACAATACAGAAAAAACTGACAATAAAATTATAGATAAGATCATCGTGATGTTCAATACAACGGAATTGGAAGCATAATCTTTGCTATATGTCAGGACAGGACGAAAACCGGTTAGTGAAAAGCTACTGAGGCCGCGGGCCGTTTTTGATACTGAACAAACTTCTATCCGGAAATATTTTATAACCTTCATAAAAGAATATGGCAGAAACACTTTATTTATTTACTTTCTTGAACTCCAACAGGGATTCATATCCCCAATTACAAGAGTGTCATAAATGTTTTTAATACACATAAAACATACAATTGATTATAATCTGCTCATACGAGCAGAAAATGTAATGTCTCGAGGCTAAATTCAGTCTTCGTCTGAGTTGCCTAGTAACAAATAAACTCAATTATAAATTCTAAGAGATAATTATAACCAATTTTCATATATTTGTTAATTTGAACACGGTATATTTAATTGCAGTGTGAAATTCCTTCCTTTGCATGTGAAATATATCTACAATAGGATTTTGATTAGAGAATAGGGAAAAGAATAGGAAGTAATTTTTTTTATTGAGTCTAGCGTTACTTACATGAGTTATTCGTGTACTTCACATTCCTCTTTTAACAGCAGAATTCTCTTTTTATGCGATTCAATTTTCTCCGAGCTGCTGGTCAACTTCGCGTCCTTGCCGACAGTCAAAGGAAATACTGTCCAGCTTCTTTAACTTTTCATTGGATTTGCGATTAAATGCTTCTATAAATCCGAATCTTCTTCAAATATGTTTTGTAGTACTTTGTAATATCCCCATCTCAGTTAATTACATACGGGATGATACTAGTTCTACATCCACCTTCCGCCCCGAGTTTGTTTGCCAATGTATTGTACTTTCGTTTTTTCTGTCTCTACTGTCTGCCAGACGATCTTGGCTGCTAATTCCAACCTAAGTCACGATTGTTATCACGGTATGATAACAGGTTCATTTACCAGTACTTTGATATTTGCTTTCATGGTTACATATAAAACTCCACTACATACTTTTTAATTCAATAACTCTTAAGGTGTATTTGGTCCCACCTCCCCGGGCCATACATTGCATATGCCTGCTATTGGTAGTGATTAAGCTGCAAATGAATATGCCATAACAACGCTACAAAGAAGAGTTATTTGTAAAGACGAAAAGTAGTCAGTTGATTAATGACATCACTACGTAGATTTGTAATGATGATAAAAGTATAGTTGTAATGGATAAAATGGCGAAACTATACGACGCGAAAAGTAGCAAATTTTCGTGCATCTCATTTCAACATTTTGTTCTAGTAACTAGGTTGAGTTGTTATTAACGTCCTAAACAAGCTTGCGAACGTCTAAGAACAAGACCTACAATTTTAGTTAAAGTATGCTCCGAACCACTGTATTGAATAGACCTCCACCGGATTTGAACCGAGAACAATGGTGCATACTAACTATTCGGCCACAGAAAACCCCAGGAAAAGTCATTATTAGTTCATTCTTTGTTAGTATAGTTACCCTTCATCATCACTAGGGAATACCACTATCGGATATTTTTATACTATTTGATGCCATTTGAAAAATAAATTTTATACCAGGTTGGCAACCCTTTCAAGAAAATTACAAATTTTAACTACTAATATCTACCAAATGGGTGTAAATGTACTTCAAACAATAACATGGTTTTATTATATAAGTGTCGTTAACAATTTTTCGAGAAATATTAATTTCATTTTCCATTGTAAGAAGCCTTTGGGCTCGGAGTTGGAATGTGTATATCTTGGAAACGAAGCGGATTTCAACTTTTTTTTTTTCTTGTTCGATAGAAATTAGAAAGACGTTCGTAGAATTTGACAATAATTTAAACACACCCTGTATATTAGAACAGAAAAATATTTTGTCTCAGCAGAGGCTTGCGGATCTCGTAACCGGAAGGTCCTTAGATCTAATCTCAAGGCCGCACATGCTGACTGAGGGTTTTCCTAGTTCCCTTGAGTCATTTCTTGCAAATGCCGGGAATGTTTAATTAAGGCCAGGGCTGATATCTTCATAATTTTTTTACCCAGCGGACAGTGTCAAGTTATTGTCGTGGCGACTTGGAGGCTTGGGTTGATGTACAGTTTGAATAAAGTTTCTAACTAAAATTCTTAATTTTTTCACTTACTGTTTTTGTTTGTTCTTGTAGTTCCAAAAATAATTTGCACTCGATTAAATACGATGTGTCCGCAACACATTTTACTACTTTTAAATGGTAGTAGCTTCCTCAGAGAGTAGCAGTAGATACGTAGTATAAAGATAAGGAAAGGAAGAAAAGCTTATACAAAAGTAATAAAGAAGTGTAACAAATAGAAAAAAAAAATAGTATAAGATTTTTATTTTAAAAAGTATGAAATATTTTTTACAGTTTTAACAATAATCCACTACTGAATTTATATATAACATATTTGTAACAATCCATATGTAAATTTATAAATTAATTAAACAATTAGAACTGAATTTCATATTTCTGAAGTGTTACAAATATTTACAAGTACAAGATTAATATTTTATTTTAGCCCTCGTGCAAAAATATTATTTTAAATACCTAAATTACGTAAAGAAAATAAAATGAACAGTTTAAGTAGTTAGGAAGTATTTATTAGTAAAGTTTGTTTCATATATTTTCCAACATAAATCTGAACGTCAGTATTGTTTCTAAACTCAAGATACCAACATAGACATTATGCAATTGGTACTTTCCCACAATATTGTATTTAGAATTTTCTATTGGGGGAAAAAAAACTCAGTCTTTACACGAAATTTTCCAATAAGGCAACTCTGATCTCAAAATCATTCATAATTTGATCATTTAGAATCAAACTGCAGGCCAGCTTCTCGTTTTCTTTCATTTTTAAGACAGCTCCTACACCTACAGGAGTAAGTTCAATTTCCTTCTGCAGTAAAAAGCCTTCTAATAAGTCAACACTAAACGCAGCCATTGCCTGAAGTCTATAGTTCATAGCTGTCTTATAAAGTACTAGTTTTCTAGCAAGTAAAGCACAGACCAAGTGCCTCATAACCTCAATTTTAGTCTCCCTTGTTTCAAAAGGCAATTGCAGGTTCAGATCTTTCAGTTTGTTTTTTTGCTGATCTGTTCTTTCCAAGCCATAACGAAATAATTTGAAGTAGGCTTTCAAAAAATCTTTAAGTTTTATTTGTCGTAAACTTAGTGAAAAATGTTTCACTTTTTTATATGCTAGTATAAAAATTACAGCAGGAATAAGCCGTGTAAGTAACAGCAAAATTGTAAAGAATGCAAACAGAAGGGCAGAACGAAACCCGTTAAGAACATCAAAATCAAAGGCACGTCCCGTAATCGCAATCACTGAAACCGAAGACCAACAAAACGTGTGGAACTGGAAAACATTAGATCCGTACAATAGATGTCCCATTTGTGCGATACTGATTACAAAGATAAAGAATACCACAAAGAAGGATGAAAGTGGTCCCAATACAATATTGAGAACGGTGGTAAAAGTGTTGAAAAAATATTTAGCCAGATCGTACCCTAGTTTCATAATCACAAATAACAACATTAATGATAAAAGAAATACTAAAATACTTTCAGTGAACAAAGGAACGGAAAAACTCTGAAAGCCGTTCGGATCAGTCTTTTGTAATTTTTGTTGTGCATCGTAGGCAAATAATTTTTGTTGGAAATAGACTAAAACACCAAGAATACCAGTAACAACAATCAAAATCCGTGCAACGTGCCAGGTACTCGCAAAATCACTTGATGTAGCATCATATGCCATCCTCTCGCTTTCACAATATAAGCAATATATGAGAATACCAATCAGGAGAATAAAGATCATAATCATTACAATTTCCGGTGGTGATGACCGTGATCTGATACTCATAGATGTTACCTGAAAAAAAATTACAAACTTAATAAAGAAACATGAACAGACAATTCAGTTGAGCCTTACTACACAACAAGATACTCTACGTAAGTGTGTTGAAAGAATAATTGCGCACTAGGTTAGATTTTAACATGGCGAAACTCTACAGTTACGTTTAATATTGTGTACGTAGGTCTCATGGTCTATTTGCGAAAATAATATACTACAAATCAGTGAGAGGCAGCGCAGGTTGAAGTCCTGTTTCGGTCATGCGGACTACTGCTTTTTCAGGGATTTTTCTCACTTCCATCAGGCGAGTGAAACTGGTATCTGTATTTGAGACTGGGAGAAAGATTTTCCTTGAAAATTGTTCTCGACGTCGTCTCTGAAGACTTGATAAAGAGGCTTAGGCTGTAGATGCATACAACCCATAATTGTAAAAATAAATAAATGTGTAACGTTCTTTTCTATCAAAGATGATCAAATGAATAGATTAAACAGGAACCACAAATAAGTCGGAGCTTGTAGGAGGCTCCTTTAGTGGCACTAAATGTTTCGCATTCTGCCTCGGTTATACGTCGCTGACATACATCATTCTTTTAGAAAGTACTTTAATCAAAATTTACGGTTTAATTTTTCAAAATACTAATATACATTTTTTAAAGTCACTATTTCACAAACTAATTTCATTTGTCACAGCTGGTCGTAGGATAGATGATGACCCATTCAACTGAATTATACATATACAAAAAAAGAGCCATTAATATCATATACACGGTATGTTTGAAAAGTTTCCGGACTGTTCTTTTTTTTTTCTGGAAAAATAACTTGCGCGATGCATCGTGCATTGGTCGAAGCAATTAGTATGAAGCTTTGTAATCAACATGAGCATGTTTCGTCAATATTGGATTAGTATTTGACGAATAAAAACATGATTTGTTTCGCAGGTTTTTGTGTCTCGTTCCAGATCAAGATGGAACGAACGTGTATCACATTTAAAATTTAGGATAGGTACGACGAAAAGCTACTAATGTGTGTTAGAATGTATGAAAGGTTTTCCAACCTGCACTGGGGGGGGGGGGGGGGGATTCCGCTTAAGGTGCGGAAGAAGATTCAATACTCAGACTGAACTTACCTTTTATCCAACGTAAATAGGTAAAACAGGAAACTATTCGGCTACAAAATGACATTTGGAGGCACACATACATTTTATGGATTTTATTATAAAACTAAAGTGATAAAAATACAACAACAAAATAAACAAGGAATGAGGGATATTTACATACTTAAGATCAACCTATCTATTGCAGGTTTCAGAGCATTCTAACTTTGCAGAATATGGGTTCTGGATAAAAGAGCCTTACAGTTTGTGCATTGAAATTGACGTTTAGATTCTTAACCATATTCTCAGTATATTAAACTAACTAACTTTAAGGGATGCGGAGCTTGCAACGAGTTAACAAAGATTTGAATAGTTTACCAAAAGGAACCACGTTGAGAAAAAGGAACCAAACTACAAGTTCTCAAATTAATTGTTATAATTACTAACCTGGATTGTAACCTTCCCCGATCAGTGCCATGTTGGATGACCGTTGAACGCAGAGCACCAATCGGGACAACACAAGGGCAGGAACAGCCTCGAAACTGAGGGTGTGCTTACTATTTATAAGTTGGGTGCGGCAGGACGACTATTCTAACTATGACATTTCACACCATCCCCAGAACATGACCAAATATGGTTCTGGCCAGGAGTTAGTTGCATGACTCTTGTACGTGGTTACGTGTACTTTGCCACGTTCCTGCTCGTCATACCCTTTTGTTGAATCACGAGTGGCGTGAGTTTTCTCTCGTGTCATTGTTGGCAACCGAACATATGACCACGCTTTGACACTACAATTCACCCAAAAGTGTCAACTTGTTTTTCTCTCTAGAACCAAAACGGGAATTAGGACAATGAACAAAATAAAGGATTGGGGAATTAATGAGGGTAATTGGTATCGGGTTGCGGGTCATTAATATAAACCGCATGACTATGAAACTATTCAATCGGCGTACGGGAAGGTTACATCATCATGTGCGGTAACATTCTACTAGTATTACGGGTTTCTAGGCCAAATTGTAAATTTGAAGTTTCATTTCAGAGTTATTGAAATGTATTCTGAAACGATTAGGATGTGTTAGTTATGATTTGAGCATTTCAGGAAATTGGTTCACACATAATCACTATTGTCTCGCAGCTCGTAGCTAAACGACAGGTCATAATTATCCAGATTCACCTGACCTGGCCTGACTTCTATCTCCGAATATAGCCTTTAAAGTGAGAGCTTTTATTTCTTTTTGACGCTGTATCAGCGATTCAAGAGAATGAAACGCATCAGCTATAAGGTGATTTCGGAAGAGGAATATTATAATAACTTCTAATCATTGTACGTCGTTTCAAAGTGTGTATGGAGAGGAGAGAAGACTATGAAAAAGCTTGATATGGCTAAAAGGTGATATCTGAATTCGTTGATTTGATTTTCTAGAATTGTCTCGAAACTATTCAGTGTACTGTGTATGTTTTATTCCGTAAACTTTTTAAGTTCAATCCGAGTGTGTGTCCAAGTATACGTAATACATGCATGAGGAAAAACCCTTTAAAATTAAAGTGCCTTGTTTTTCGTGTGGTATCGCTGTGAAAAAAATATCAAAAGCACTAAGTGGTCTCTTAACTCATTTCTACTGATCTTTGATTTACTTAAAATAGTTTATATGCAGAAAACCATTTCATAATATCAGATAGAAATATTACTTACCATTGGCTGGACTGAAAATATATCAAAGAAGGTTCTTTCTATGAGTATAACGACGTTGGAAAGGAGATTTTTGTTCGGATTAAACAAGTTGAATTCCACGAAGACTGCTTTTGTGAAACTATCGAACCAGTTTTTCCTCACAAGATAATCCATCACCATCTGAGAATTTTCTCTCGTTCTGCCGAATTTTCCAACATATCCTCCACCCGAATAACGAGTAAAGATTCCTGAAAACA
>JAGDQP010074176.1:0-10300 GCA_022664845.1 Lepisma saccharinum | reverse complement strand
AGTTGGCAACAGTGAAACTCACTTATATTATTAATGGAATAATTCTTATGATTCCATTATGTAAGTTACATCACAGTATAAGCAGCGATTTAACTGACAGTAAATAAAAAAGAAAACAAGTAAACGGAAGGTTAGCACTGGAAATATCAATATTTCTTTATTTCATTTTCACTTTTCATATTTAACCCAAATCAGTGTTGTAACTAATGCGCCCGCAATGCGAGAGACCTTTGGTTGAAGAGGGGTCTACTTACGAAGCTTAGTTTAGAAATTCAGTAACTTACGGGGATCATTCTGGTTTGTTGCGGGGAGGCCCCAAATCATAATATTTCAAAACTGACTAACATTTTAAAATATATGAACTCATCTTTAGAATGATGTTTATCTATTTCTGATTCCAGAACTCGTCAGAATATAAGAACAAATAATTATGATGTACCCGGTAACTAACATTATAACATTCTTAAGTTTTCACATATTGTTGGAATCAAACCATTATTGGTTCCTTTAACGTTTCATTATGAAGGAATTCAAGTGCAAGAATACACAAAAGGTCTTAGGCTTCAATGTCAAAACCTTCAAATGTTGTACCGAAAGATTCACTCTGCAAGACCGCCTTGTATTGTAGGACTGCTAGATTCAAAGCTCGGCATTTGCTGTCCTTCTTACGAAAACAATAATTTGAATTTTATTTATGTCTGATACCGAGAGAAAGGATGCAGGAAAAAGTAAACCAGGGCTTAAAATGAAGATGTTTTCCTGGTTTGACTGTGGAAAACTGAAAAAAAAACTTAGTAGAACAGTCGGTCGCTGGCATCAAACCCAGGACCTCCCGAATAAGAAGCCAACTGAGCCAGGGCGCTCGGTATGAGGAAATGACTGACAACTTTAAATATGCCTGTTTACCTCAGTAACACACATACGTGTTTTCAACGTTGATTTTAGATTCATTTCGGTTGAAACAAAATACATTTATTTTTAAATCATATTTCAACAAAGACGTCATTGCGTTGATAAGACGTTAATATAACGTGTATTTAATATGTTATTTTCAACTATGTTATAATAGATTTTGTTTAATGCATTTCTTACTAATGTTATGTAAAAATATAATTAAAAACTAATTAAATAACACAAACTAATTTTGGTCTTATGTGTACGTTGAAAACAGATTGAATTTTAAACCGTATTTCAACGAAGTTAGAATTTTGTTGATACGACGTTAATGTGTCGCGCTTTCAACTATCATTCATACTATGTCCTAGATTTCGTTTCACACTTGTATTTCGAATTTAATTGCTTAAATATTATAATTGATAGCAAATACAATGGAAATAACTATATATTTCACGTTTTCATTTGCATGTTGAAAACAGGTTGAATTTTAAACTATATTTCAACGATCATTTAATTTCAGCGATACAGTAAAAGAGTACCGGCCTCTCCAGGTGAATTGTTGGATATGTGGTCAACGCGTTGAGCTACCAAAGAGAAGTACAGAACGTTCCTCTGTTCGAACTCCACAGTAGTCGCTCGGATTATTTACTGTTGGAAAATTAAAACCGTATATCGTGATAAAAGCAACGAATAAAATGAAACTAAATGTGTGTATACCAACCGACAGCATTCATGTTCTATTTTGGCCAAATAAACCCGTTTCTTCCTCGTTTTTTCTCAACCATTATTCAACGTCGAATAAACCGTTGAACAGGCAGACATTTCGGTACATTTACAGCGTTAACATAACATTTCGGTACTAACGTTTAATCCGCGTATTTTAAACGTTTGTGTGCTACTGGAATAAACACCCTCTTCAAAATTATGCACTTTAAAGTGACTATACAAGTATGAGACGAGATTGGCAGAGTTAGTTAAAATTTTAGAATTTGCTCAAATAAATACTCCATTGCTGAAGTGCCCTCTGTCGATGAAGAAAATAGCATTGAAATGTTGGCTTGACTAAACTTCTCTTCCTCTCATATAAAACTTTCTACTTCCAATTTGTTTCCAAATTATATTAAAGAACAGAAACTCACAATGGAGTAAAGAACAGAGAAACAATACTCACAATAAAACATAGGCAGATTATATCTGAACACAGTTTATAATTCAATAATCCAGCTTAGAGGGGATTTCATGAGAGCTTGCATGTCTTAAAGAATCTCAGAAGTAGGTGGTGCCATCTGTTAGCTAGTTGTTGACCTACGTACTATATGAGAAGAGAGAAGGTTGGAAAGACGTTGTTAAAATAATATTTGGTGTTTCCATTGCGTAAAATAAAAGAAAGGATAACATTAAAAATTGTGAAAGAGAACAATTATTTATTTAAAAATATAAGCTCTTTGAAAATGTGAGAAATTGTTGGGAATCGAACCCGGAGCTACTCTACCCAGTAAACGAAAGGGCCAATCGAAAACGGTTGGTTTTGCAAGGTCTTTTATCCTTACGTGATTCTCAACACATACCACGGCAGTATGGTTGAGCATATAGTTAAGTGCGTCACCAAAAGATGGCAGAACGTGCTACAGGGACACATTACGACATACAAGCTCTCTAGGCATTTCCATGTCAATTATCAATTAATTGACAATTAAATTTTTAACAAGAGGACCTTGCACTTTCATATTCATAATCTTTGCTAAAATCTTTTATCAATCTTACCCAAAACCTTAGGTTCAAGTTCCATTTTGATTTTCTAACTAAGTCAACACTTGTTACGTCATTTATTGTCCATATATGACGTCAGTTTTGAGGTTACCTCAACGCCTACCTCCGAGACTCCCTGATGAGTTCGCTCTTCAATTTGTGATCATAACTTTTTAAGTTCCCTGTAATTAAATGTAGTCTTAATTTATTACCTTACTTCAGTCCTTTATCCCTTGGAATCACGACGTCATCAAAACTTCTTTCGTGGGAACATTACACTTACCTGGAAGAAAAAAGAAAAGAAAAACTAATGACATCCCACTCGTGTTTCATCACGTAAAAACAAGTTTATAATTGAAAAAGGTTAGTGAGAGATGAGGATAACTCACAAAGTCAATAATGGTGTGATTATTGTTACTTGTATTCGACTGTCTACAATCTAAAGTATCACTATTTGTTACCTGATGCACAGTAGAGGCTAATATAACAAGTAATGCTGATACATCAGAGTACAGATATGCCAGACGAATGCAACTAAATAGTCTTTAGGGTTAATCTAACTAATGCTGCTACATCAGACTGCAAACAGACGTCAGACGAATTGAAGTAAATGGAGGATCTATGGTTAATCTAACAAGTAATGCTGCTGCATCAGATTGTAGACAGATGTCATATAAATCCAACTAAATTCAGGCTCTTGAGTTAATCTAACAAGTATTACTGATTCATCTGATTGTAGACAGACGTCACACGAATGCAAGTAAATGTAGGCTTTATGGTTAATCTAACAAGTAACGATGATACATCAGATTGCAGACAGATGCCAGACAAATACAAGTAAATAGATGCTTTATGGTTAACCTAACAACTGATCCTGCTACATCAGACCACAGACAGACGCTACACGTATGGAAGTAAAAAATAATCACACTTTTATTGACTTTGTGGGTTAGGTTAGGTTTCCCGTAAAGAATCAACACGATTTGAATTTAAGACAATAAATTATGATTATCACTAAATATTTTATTAATGAAAATAAAATCTTACGAATTTTAAAATCAAGGATTAAAGGATATCAGATTATTAGCCAGGCAAGGTATAACGTTTTGACACCGTTCTTATCTTCAGATGAAGTATTGATAGACCATAGAAAGTGAAGACATGTAGTAATTGAGTAGCTCCATCTGGGACTGATTGTAAAAGCTGGTTTCTTGATTTGCTAGAAAATCCTTGCCTGGGATTTGGTACAAAGTGCGTCCTTGACATTTGGTGAAACATTTGCGCTTGTGATTGGCCATGAGGTCACATAAGTGGTGTCGGATTATTAAATTACAATTGAAGTGGAACCCTATTGATCGATTTAAGCAATGTTTGTAATTGAGGGAGTGGCACGTACACAGATTTTGCAACATAGAGATTTTATTGTCCAGGAAATAAATGGTTTAAAACGATAAGCATAGAAATCCCCTCTAAGTTGCATTCATCACCCCAGTAGCACACGAACGTTGAAAATACGTGGATTCAACGTTAGTTCAAAAACGTTATTTAACCGTTGTATATGTACCAGACTGTCCGCCTGTTCAACGGTTCATTCAACGTTGAATAATGGTTGAGAAACAGATTGAAATCAACGTTTTTGCTGTCTATTGATATACATATTTTGCTGGACTCCGTCCGTTATTTTCACGATGATATATTAACTTATTTAAAAACTTTGCAAACTGTCTACAGTGGAGTTCGAACCTGGAATGTTTCCGCACTCGTCGTTTGTAGTTCGCCACTCACCTATGGAGCCAACTTTCGAGTAACTAGTATTTTACTATTCCCCTTTTATGTTACGAAGGCTGTATCTGAAGTAAAGACATTCGTATTGGCTTGAAGGCATAAGCCCAGACGCATCGGTTCACCAGCATGTGAAGGTGAAATATTGTTTAAAAGTCAATGAAAATACCATTAAAACAAACACTAATAAACGTTTATCAAAATAAGTCCATGTAAACAATGATGTAATGAGCAGTGAAATTTAATTCTAAAGAGGGTGAAAATATTTCGTACGTATCAAAAGACTACTCTATTAAATTTGTATTTCTCAATAGGTGTAATGTCGCCTTAAAAAGACACATGTAAAGCAAAATCTATGCCATAGTTGAAAAGGGAAGTTGAAAACATCACATCAACGCTCTATCAACGAAATAAAATGTTCGTTGAAATATAGTTTAAAAATCAGTCTGTTTTCAACACACAAATGAGAACATTATAGACGTAGTCCTATTTACTTTTTAGTACAATTAACTTAGGAAGACACACTTGAAGCGTAATCTATGACATAGCTCAATATATAAGTTGAAAACGCGTCATATTAATATCCTATCAACGAAATCAAATTTTCTTTGGAATATAGATTGAAATCAACCGTACTTTCAACATGTAAAAGAGAATACAAAAGAAAAGTTAGTTAATTGTATTCAATTAGCCTTTAATTATAATATTTATTTAATTAAATGAAGCGTATGCGCGAACAAAAGTCTAAGTGACATTTTGAAATAAAAATGATCATGAGTACATTTTTATATATAACAGGAAAAATATAAGGTATCAAATATTTATACTTTGCACGAAGACATATTACACTAAAGTCCGCTTTTGTGCAAAGTATGAATATTTTATGCCCAATATTTTTCCTGTTATATATAAAAATGTACTTGTGATTTTCTTTGTCAGACGTTTGCGCATACGCTTTACATTTTAAAAATCTCAGGAATCAAAATCAATATCATAGTATAAAATAATGGTTGAATACACTTCGTATTAACGTCTTATTAACAATAACAAGTCTGTTGAAATATTGTTTAAAATTAAACGTACCTTTTCAAACGTTAACGGTTAATCAACGAAATAAACCAAAAATCAACGTTGAGCACACGTTTGTGTGCTATTGGTGCAATCATAAACTTAGCTTAAGAGGTCTCCGTACCCACACTTTGTGTGTGTGTGTGAATTTTGATATTTTTGAAGACAATGGACAAATGACAAGCAATAAGGATATTTTGGGAAATGGCCCCAATAATACTTATAAATGTGTATCCAATGAATTATCTGACATTTTGACGTTGTTTATTATAGCTGATAAATTAGAATTCCCGTAAATAATGATGTTATAAGCCTACGCAATTACGGGCATTCTAATATCTCAGCTAAAATCAACAACGCCAAAATGTTAGGTAGTTCATTTCATACGCATTCACATATATTATTGAGGAAGTTTTTCAAAATTGTATTATTGCTTATCATTTGTCCAGTATCTTCAAAAATATGAAACCTATCAAATTGCGTACCAGAGTGTCCTTGGTGCTCCTGGACACCTTGGGAGGGTAAAGGCGGTCGAGCGTGGAACTGACTATCCCACCTCACTTCTTACAGTAGGTCGAAAATATGTGGAGCGCTACCTCCACATCCTCCGTATGACGTTCACGGCGCGTGCGCATCACATACGGAATAGTTCTTTTACACACAAGCAGCATAGGTACGGAGACCTCTCAAATAGATGTTGGGTACTACTGCGATAAGATAAGATAAAATGAATTTTATGGGCGGTAACAGGCACTACTTTGAGTGTGATTTGCGAGGTTGACCACGCTTACGCCATTACTTATCCAGGTATGACGTCATTTTCGATTATCCTCCAATGCCTTTGAGCGCCTGTAGCTCCGAAACTATGCACAATTTTCAATTTCTTCAAAAGAATGTTTTTCTTGTTTTAGGGTCAGGAATTCACCCTCATTTTTTTTTTCGTGCCTTAATCAATCACTCTGTATAGATATCGTACAATGTCTTTATCGACATCATTTGTGTACTTCCCCGTATTGAAAGCAAATACCAATTCAAGGGCCAAGAAAATACTGTAAGTGTTCTGGAACCAATATAATCGTTGCAAAAGAATGATAAGAAAGCAAAGAAATAAAAAAAAAAACCCGTCGCAGTCAAGGTGTAACCACTTTACGCAAAAGGAAAACGAATGTGGTCATGTATTTTACCTTAAGATATTATCTCTCTCTCTCTCTCTCTCTCTCTCTGCCTTCCCTCTCGCGATCTTTCTCTCTCACACACAGACACAAAAATACCACAAACTCTTGACTTTTTTACGATGTAAAGAATTGAAAGCAATTTTAGACTTTCTTTTCATTTCACGACTTTCACCCTTTCTTTTTCGTATCTCTTCCACCACATATTTCTCCCCTTGCGGTGATATATTTCCTCTGTGTGTGTGTGTCTCTCTCTTTTCTCTCCTATCTCTTCTGTGACTCAAATATCTCTTAGGTTCTTCTTTCTTCTTTTTCCTCTTTCTTAACATTTCGCCTCTTATCATCTCTCTCCTTCCCTCTTTTTTATCCACTGTTTTCTCCCCTGACTTATCATGCTTTCTCAGGACACAGGCGCACTACACACACACACACACACAGAGAGAGAGAGAGAGAGAGAGAGAGAGAGAGAAATCTACAAGCCGGAAAATTCCTACGGGAGATCAAGTTTAAAATTTCAGAGAGAAAGTAGAGCCAATCCTCATTTTGTTGGGAACAGCACTTCATTTTAAACTCTTTTTGTGGGGGGAGGGGGAACCATACCAGTAGTAAATTGGATGACTGGTTCCTGATTTATTGCGACTTATCAATTTCTTCACGATTGTCTGGGGAGATTGCATGCTCCAAGTTGGAAACCCTGTATCGTCAAAAAATGAAGGGGAATTGGATCCATGTTTATATGAACTTATTTATTTTATTTTATTTATTTATTTATTTTGTTTGTTTGTTTTGGTATCGGGAATTCGTTTGTAAAGTTTAGTCCACATATTAAGATATACCCTGTATATATGCTAGATAAAAATAAATCTGGATACTTTCAGTTTCAAAGTTGTAGATACTTGATCCATTTATCTTAACCAGAAAATCGAGCAAAACCATGGAACAACACTCTAAAGTATTTACGGACTTGATCCACAGTTTGAAAACCGCATGACAAAGAAAACAGGGGGGAGAGAAGGGGGGGGCATCACTTTAAATGCAAATGCTTGTTCTCTTGAGAGCCAATGAGAGGCCTGCCAAAGCCTTGACTTAAGATCTTTTCGTGGAATGAAGTTGTTTTCTCGGTTGGAGCAAAAGCGGTGGGAAAATATTCCATTATTCCCTTTTTCAACGCCCTCCATACGTCAAGAGACGGTTTTTCCCCCTTTCATTGGACTCAAGTGCTTGGTTTAACTTGAGCTGACATCTGTCGATAAGAAAATTAATCTTAACCGTTTCAAACATCAGATTATACGCATATCATTCCTCCGTCCCCGCCGCAAAAGAAAAAAAAATCTCCGCTTTTAAGGAAACTTACTCGGAGTGTTCGAAAGCGCAGATAATATAAATACCGAAAGAAAACATTGTGACATCACCGGATCGAAAACGGCTGAGTAAATCTATGTCCCTAAACTGTAATCTGAAGTCAGTTTTTTCCTCACTGCTTCCGTTAAGGCGCTAGCCTACATGGCAAAACTGAGTATGTATAGTGTAAAATCACTGTAAGGAAACGTTGTGACGTCATCGTGTTGCAAATGACCCTGTAAATTGAAGGTCGTTCAACACAAATCTGAAATCTCTTTATCTATCTTCGTTTAGGCGCTAGCGTGTCTTAGAATCTGAGTGCAAATAGTACAACATTACTATATTTGTTAACTTACCAAGTTAAATAGTGCCTCCTTCAATCAAGGTTTGCTGAACCCAAACTTGAAATTAATCTCTCAAGACTCCCACCTGGCTCAAAAGTGAATCAAGTTTCCTTTGACACATACAACAACTTAATTCAATCTTAACATATCAAGCCAAAAATGTTTAAACAAGGTTCAATCAAGCAGTTTAGTTTACAATAATCAAGGTTCAAATAACCTTGACAGGACAAGAAAGAGAGCCATAATGTACTTCTTAAAAGTATTATAAACGTTGCCCTGGGGTGGGAATTAAACCGAGAACCACTGGTACACCGATCCCATCCGAGCCACACGCGCTAGCTCGCTTTCTAAGAGACGTTCGTAGTCAAAGGGTGGGAATTGGACCTTACGTCGAAACAGACCTGGCATGCGAAGGGACTTCAACGCGCTAAGAGACAGAGAAAGTGCAATGAAACAAAATTTAAATAAATTTGAAGTTTGACAAGCTTGAATTCGTTTATTTATAACAACTAGCAACAAAAGTTTTCAAACAAGAGACTTCCAACAAGTTTGTTTCATGCTTGTTTATTAAGTTCAACACAATATCAAGTTTAACAAGCTCAAAGCAAGTGACAACCTTATTGCAAGCTGGCATACTATCTGTGCTTCGTCGATTCTCAACTGAAGAATATAATAATATGCCACGTTGTACTCAATGAGCAAAATCTTCGCGGGTTAACGTAGATCTTTGGTGCCAAAATCGGCGTCGACGCGGCCCCAATGACGGAATGTCGTTCATAATACAACATTCTGCCGACCACGGTGGGCCAAGTTCGGAACCGTAATCCCTAATTTCCACCTACGAACCCCCAAGGTGAAGGTTATTGACACTTGTTGCTGTCTATTGCTATACATACCTAGTTGGACTTTGTACATTACCTTCATGATTCTATATTAATAAGTTCATATTTTTTTCAATTGCCTGCAGTGGCATTCGAACCTGGAAACTTCCTATTTGTAGTCCGTCACTATAACCACTATGCTATGGAGTATCTTTCGAGTGACTAATATTTTACTATTCCTTTCATGTTACAAAGACTGTTTATGAAGCAAAGGCATTCATATAGCCTTGAATTCGATACTGGAATGACTGATTAAACCTTGTTTTAGAATTATGAAGGCCAGTTTGTTGATTTTACTCTCCCGATACGTGCCGTCAAGTAATTTACAATGTTGTTCATAGATAGCAGTGCAGTAAGATGTCGTTACTTCCGGGGTTATCGTCTTTGTTGGCAAATAAGCGGGAGTTTATCAGTTGAACCACATGCCGGCTGTCACCATGATGCTATGTAGTTGTAGATCGCCTCTGAGTCAACGATGACCCATTTGCAATATCCCGCTACATTGTGCCGACGTCTTTTATCTATCAAATGCCGACTTGCAAATCACCTTCTTTGGCAGCAGCCACCACAAATCCAGACATCGGTCCATCAGCATGATGAGGCATTTTCTTGTGGAACAAGTAAAAAAAAGATCGCTGAACCGAATGTTATCTCGGTTTGATGATCATTGTTCTGCCCAAAGGTAGGTCCTGACCCGAAGTCCCTGGGTATGGTGAACCTATGGTGGCTTGCCACTGTCCTCTATTGTATGAAGATGACATTCAAATAATGTGACCGATAGTTTAACGTGGACTCCGAACCCCTTGTTCCCCCACCGGGAATCAAACCCGCGACCCCTTGATTACAAGGCAGCGAGCGCTACCACTCACCTACAGAGGACACCTGTATGGATATACAAATAATTATTAATTATTCTTGATTTGATTTGAATGGATATTAACTCCCAAAACGAGCTGGTGAGCTTCTAGGGACGGGACCTACAGTTTCTGTTAAAGTTGGCTCCGAAGCACTGTTTAATGGATCCCGGCGGGAATTGAACCCGTGACTACGCACACAGAAAGCGAAC
>JAGDQP010074175.1:0-10301 GCA_022664845.1 Lepisma saccharinum | reverse complement strand
GGGGGGGGGGGAGTTAGCCTAATTCCTTTTACGGGTTTCACATATATTGTTACCGAACAATCTGACGAGGCTAACACACACGTGTTCTTACGTAGAACTAAGCTTTTCTCACTGGTCCGAGCTAACCGCAAAGAACCACAGGGAGGGTTTTTTGTAAGCCCAAGTTTGCTCTAGATATAGGAATTCTTCTTTGAGGAGAGAACAGTCAGCGTCGGTTAACGACAAGCATTACATCACCGCTCAGATCTCCGATATTCGCCACAATGTAGTCTAAACGACTACAGAGGGGAACCTTTCGACCCCTCTACGAGACAAAGTTCCTCCTAACATGAAGGTATCTCCAAACTGATTCTTGGTGATATCGTAACTACTCCGTAAGTTCGTTTATCAGAATTGTAACATTTAATACAGCTATTAGAAGCATTCTTCGTCACAGATCATGTTACCAGCCGGATTTCTATTTGATGTTTGCATCCATCTTAAATTACGCTGGTAAATAGCAGTCTTACTTCGTACGTTATATCGTCGGTAAAAATATAATAAGCTCGAGTCATTCGTCTTATCTAAGAAACAGCCATTTCAATTAAATAAGTAAGTATGTAAGAGTTAATATTTTTGTGTTGTGCCAAGGTTTAAATAAGGGTACATGGACGTACGCACGTACTCCCCTGGAGTGCGTGGGACCCCCTTGGAAGGGGAAGTAAGTAGCAGGCGCTACCGAAAATTCCCGCAATTGAAGTAGGAAGTTCGCTTACGAGGCACGTATGGAAATGCTGCCGATTCCATATCTTTTACCTGATTATTACTATCCTGAGGCGTGTTAAAGTACTGTACAGGCTGTTTTGAGGTGCAAGAAAGTGCAAATTGTGACTGGCGAAGTTAAATTGATCGTCTTAAACATTCTGATTTTATTCTATTAGTAGATGAATCGTAGAATTAAATGGAAATGACACATGGGAATGATTTGAGTAGCTGCCAAGTTTTCATGGAAGTGTGGCTGAGGCCTTCGGTGTCATCAGACATGGAAGTCTTTCTAACGATTAGGATCATTATGTCGCAGCTTGACATGAGAGGAAGTCTGCGATAGAGTAGTTGTTGTAGAACTTTTTCTTTGAGGCCACGGAGTCCTCTCTCTAACATAAATAAAAAGTAATTAAAAGTCTTGGGTGAAGTAATTGCAATTCTGAGAAAGAAAGAATCCGCGTAAATCTATTTCTTAAACGCTGTGCGAGAAATGGTTTATTCAGAAACAACTCCTTATTAAGTCGGATTATTTTAACTTTTGGCTGTTCTTTCTTCTGACTAAACACTTCCATGTGTATCTTTAAGATACCTTTTTCTTATATACTTCTTTCTCCCCGGCTGCCGTAAGCAAAGTAGCCAAGTGGAAGATAAATAATGTGTGTATCTAAGTAAATAAACGTATTGGGTTAAAAGAGGATAAGATTAACGAAAGAAGTTCTGTTTCGTAAGAGTGGATTAGGCAAAGACCACAACCCATTGTCTACCGTTTACAATGAGAAGGGTTAAAAGTTCGTATTAATATCAGTTATGTAATATAAGGTACATTGAAACAGAAATTACTGAAACAAAGAGAGATTTCGAATTTTCTTATAATCGTATACATCGTGTTCGTAAATATTTGTAATCTTTTAACTATATTATCTGAATATATTGGACGGCCAGATCATAAATAGTTTTTTGTTTAAGAAACCTATGATTACGTCTTGTAATGGTCGGGTCTTTGGAGGCAAAGTTTATTATGTATGCCCTCCCCACAACTATAGTTTATTATAGCTGGCAAGAATCGATTTTTCACCGTTATTAAGGAGAACCGCAGATATGCATTCCTGCGCATCAATCATGTCAAACTGGTTGCATATGTTGCACGGCGAGTGGCGAAACAAGATGCCTGGTCGTCAATAAGTTTTATTATGATAGATATTATGAAAATCTGAGTTATTGCCAAATCACCGGAAGCGCCGATTATGTATATGTTAAGCCTGGTCCTGAAAAACGTTATGGGAAACAGTAGTTCTTTGGGATTTCCTGTGAGCTGTTTCCGCATCTTTGTTGGCTGTTGCATGAATGATTTTAAGAGCATTACTCTGCGTTACCAAGTGTTAGTGTCTCCTTCCTTCCTGGCCAAATGTTCCAAAATCTAATAGCTAATATTCTTTATCCCAGTGGCCGTGGGATATGGCTCCTGTTTGCAACGAATCTTCTCCCTGATCTATCCGGAAGATCACGTTTAAGATTCTCATATTAAAAAATATATATTCATATATATATTATTGACACGCCCGTCCTTTTATCTCAGGCGGAACACAGGCCTCTTTCCCCACAAAGGAATAGGGTTACGTAACAAGTATTACTGTTTAAAAAGTATCTGATACCACGCCAACAAACGCCCGAATCTACCCGAAAAAAATCCGAACATGAGCGACTCGATCGGTGCCGAATTATAGATATGACGAACCGAAGAATGTCGGATTAAGGCTGCTTTTATGCATGACGCTCGTCGCGTGGAGCCTCTTTTCTTTTGTGCCTTTTTGTCACGACATTTCGCTTGAGTAGCTGGGGAAAAAAGAAAACGAAGGAAGAAAAATAAAGATGGTGTTGTCAGTGCGTTTTGTAATGAGAAATATAGGGAAAGTGAGCAACTGGCCTAAGAACGCCTGGCAACGCTGTTTGTAAACATATCCAATCTTCTGGCGTTCTGTAGATCATCGACGGCTGTCTTTGAGAACGCAGCAGCAGAAAATCAGACGACATACGCATAAACACACTTACTTGCTTCCATTGTTTTATAGAACGCACCGTTCGTATTGTGTACACTTTTGTAAACATAATGATCTTTATGGTGGGCTTTATACGGCAAATTTCATCCATTTATTAATGCAATTTTCGGTTATGCACTACACACACACAATAATAATCGACACCAGAGCTCGACCCGCCTCTTCACGGCCCTGGAATTCGAATGGGTGTTAAAGACATTTACAAATAAAGAATAATGGCAATTGACCAATAGAAATTGGTACATTACAGTATTTTCTAGAAACTGATTTTTGCGAGAAAGCTTGTGATGTTAAAGATATGAGAAGGATGAGGTTGTCAACAAGTGTCCATTTTCGTCAAACGCTCACTCTAACTTTGCTCTGCGTTCACCTCACTCATCCTCACGTTGAAACTTTAATCTGACTCTCATGCACTCCCTCATGTTTCAATTCATCTTTTTCCTCACATCTTCGCTTAGCTCTTACCCTCATTCACATGTATTCGCTTAGGTCTTATCCTCAAGTTTCGCTTCGCCTTCGCCCTAAAACACCCTTACGTTACATTACTCTCACACTTACCTTCAAGCGGTGAGGGAGATATCTGTCCTCCTAAGAGCCACTCTCATGAGGTTGAACACCGATGATGGGTCACTATTTATTGTAATTATACTGTAAAAACGGAGCACATACGGATGACGGTTAATCCACTAACGGTTTCTAAAAGCTGACAATACGGATAACGAACATTTGGAACGTCGAACAATGGATTACCCTAATTTCATGCATCGTCCGTAAAAACTAGAACGGAAGTATCCCGTTATTATTTTAGAAAGGTACTGTTCTCAATTCATTTGATACAACTGCGAGAATTTCATGACAAAATCTAAATTAAGAATATGATCAGTTTCGGAATTCGTTGATTGTTTTCTACATTGTAATATCAAAGGAACTTTCTTAGTTCACGCTTCACGAAGATGGTTCCTCTACAAACTAATAATTTAGGAAGTGAGAAATATAGATCATCTTACGTTTATGAGAAAATCACATGAAATCGACGTTCTCATAAATGTAAGATGATCTGTATTCTATAATTTAATAGTTCCTAGTTTGTGTGATGTTTTTGCTCAGCATGATGACGGATGTGATCAAGGTAAATACGCAATATTCGTAACATTCCAATTCAATAACGGAGGGTTGACAACACTTTCACATTTGAAAATACTCGTGACAAGTTTTGTCCATGTTATCTCCCACACTCCCTACGTGTATGTGAATTTTTCTTAGGCCATGCTTTAATTTTTAAATCTCCATATGCATATATATTACTTGATTCGGAGACAGACTTTCTTTGTTCGTAAATTAAGAGACGTTTAGTTTTCAATAGCTCGAAAACTAAGTAGTATTCCCTTGAGAAAAACTTTTAAGTTAAGTAATTTTATATTTTTGTTAAATTAATTTGAATTTCCTTTTGTTGAACAAAACTTATTAAAGAATAATGTTCATATTACAGTGCTCATGTGTTAATGGAAATTTCAAAAGAAGTTCGGTAGAAGAAACTAATACTCCTATAAGCTTAGCATCCAGAAACTGTAGAAACAGGGAGTAAACAACCTCTTCCTTCGTCTCGAACAGTTCTTCAAGCAACCTACCAGTTGAATCGTTCTTACCCAGTTAAGTGGAAACCCGATATTTACAGTATGTAGGTGGCAGAGACGTGATATAAGACAAATTTTGAAGACAATGGAGAACGCAGGTCTTCTCGTCGTATTACATCAAATGTTCCAAAGTGCGTGAAAATTACGAACGAGTTCATGAAGCAAAATGCTGAACGGTAAAAATTATAACCTACGTCAAGTCTCATCAGAAATCAACGAGATCCTCAATTCCGTATATAGCTATCTTCTATTTAGTCTAAATAATAAACAACATCACGTAAGCAGAAATATTATTAAAACATCTCTTGACACTATACTGACTCATTTATTCCGTTGCAAAACAAACACTGCAAACAAGAACCAGAAGAAGAAGAAGAAACGAGAACTAACCTAGTAAAAGCAAGCATCTGAATTCTAGAATAGTAATCATACGGAATGCTTTGCTTAAGACTGGTTTTATGCAGACGCGCTTTACGCGAGAAGGAAGGCTTTTCGTGAATCGTTTATTTGCACTGATTTTTTTTTTGTCGCAGGAGAAAAACAGGAAAACGATGAAAAAATAAAAATAGCATAGGAGGTATTGTTGCCAGTGTGTTTTAAGCATGCGGTAGCAAGTCTCTGAGCAACTGGACTCTGAAACGCCTGGCAACACTTAACTTCTTCGGTAAAGCCCACATGGCATCGCGCACGAGCGAGGAACGTGTTGGTGAAGGCGCTTTGATCCGCTACCTGTTTCGCAAGGGCATGTCGGCGAAGGAAATTCACGAAGACATCCTGGCTACAGTCAAAAGGTGGGTGGCAGAATTCAAACGGGGAAGGACATCACTGTCTGATGAGGATCGTTCCGGTAGTCCAAAAACAATGTTGTCAACCTCTTATTCGTAAGGGATTGGCAACACTGGACCACCGCTGGGAGAAGTGCACAACTTTCCAGCGGTACTACGACATGCTCTTGTGAGACACGTAGCGGATTACAGCGCGTTCACCAACATGTTCCTCACTCGTGCACGATGCCATCTTGACTGGCATTTTGTGACGCCACCACTACGCGACGCAGCGCTAGCGATCGGCCTGAAAGTATGTGGATCTTCTACAGAAGGATTGAGCTTCACGATGCTGATTTTTTTTTTATCGTAAAATTCCTTCTTAGGTAGGCTCAAGATTTATCAAATGCCCCTCGTGTATGTGTATATATATATATATACCAGGGTGAGTCATGTTCGTAGCGTTGGGTGGCCCCGCCCACTCGATGCCGGAAAACCATGTGCAACGTGTAGAACAGGTGAAGATGGTGGTGCCAGAAAGTGTGTCACGTGTCTGTCTGATCACAGCGCTAACGGTGTGTGGGAGGAACTACGCGTTGAATACACACTTGGCAGGACAATGGCTGAGGAGAAACTTGTGTGTCGTGTGCTTCTGCGCCATTACTGGAAAAAGGGGTTGAATGCAGCAGCAGCAGCCAAGGAAATTTGTGTCGTAGAAGGTGAAGGTATTGTCCACAGCTAGAAAGTGGTTTCAACGTTTTCGGTCTTGTGACACCAGTCTCGATGACAAGCCCAAAAGTGGACGCCCTGTGACGACGGATATCGATGCCCTCCTGAACACTGTTGAAGGAAACCCAGGAACCAGTACCCGTCAGCTGGCAGATGAGGTCCAGACATCACAAACCCGTGTCGTTCGTCATCTGCATCAACTTGGGTTTCGCTCCAGGCAACCGAGAATGGTTCCCCATGATTTGACTACCGCTCAAGCTCAACAACGTGTGACCCTGTGTGAAGAACTGCTTCGAAACCCAACTGACGACAGGTTTTGGCGGCGGATCATTACGAATGATGAAAAGTGGATCTTTCTTCGTTATCCTGACACCGGCAAACAATGGCTTCGACCAGGTACCGAAGCGCAGCCAGTGGTTCAAAGAGGGCGGTTTGAAGAGAAGACAATGCTGTGTGTGTGGTGGAATTTCGAAGGTCCGGTACACTGGGAGCTCATTCCACATGGTCGTTCCGTAGATGGGACATTGTATGCTGAACAGGTATACCACGGGTATACCACATTGTGCGCCGTCATTATCCAGCACTGGTGAACCGAAAGCGACTGCTCCTCCAATTTGACAACGCTTCATGCCACAGTTCAAGAAGAGTCCGCCAGCACATTGCGGACATGGATGGCGCGGACATTTTACCACACACTCCCTACAGTCCCGACCTTGCGCCATCTGATTTTCATTATGTTTCGTTCCATGGCACACTTCCTGCGGGGCAGACAATTCCATTCCGTGGATGATGTGACAACTGGCATTACTGAGTTCTTTGCTTCAAAGACTGCAGCCTGGTATCGTCAGGGGTTTGTGTCACTGGTGGAACGTTGGAGAAGGACCATACAGTGTGATGGGATGTATTTCGATGAATAGGCTTCTGTGGTACAGGGGGAGGCGGGTACTGCACATTATGCATGAAAACGCTACGGACATATGACTCACCCTGGTGTATATATATATATATATATATATATTGATCCTACTTACCCCGCCTGACCCTAAGATAAAGTTGCTAATTTCTTTGTTTGAACTTCTTAGTTTATCCTGAGTGAACTCTGCACAAACTATTACGTAGATACATACACCTGTACATTCGCCAAAAACAGTATTGCTTTTTTTTTTTAATGTACATAGTATGCCTCAAATTTAAGAAAATTATCTATTAGGTTATGCTATGCTAGGATAGTTAGAATGACATTTTAATCTGATAATACAGCTTATTTGAAATGCCAATGTCTTTATTTCTTATTAAAAGCCATACGCTGTTATATCCATTCTATTTGAAAATAGTGTCGAGAACACACTTCACTCATTTCTTTTGAATTAATGTACACAACAGCTGTAATCCACACCTATGATAATGTGACTTGTTTTTTTAATGTCAAAAGCAGTATTGTAAACAAATTAATGGGTGTAGAGTTCGGTAAATGATATTTTCATTTTTTACACTCTTTTTTGTATTTGACTGTTTCCTTGTACCCAAGCTGGTAATAAGTAAACTATTTTGTTACAAACTGTACGTACATTTATATCTAGAAATTTATCTGGTAGAAACTTTCAACTAAAATGTAATTATGTTCATTTTTAATGTAACTGTTCTTCAATCAATGTGGTTAGAATTTAGAAATAGCAAAACAGCAATGTTACTATACCGATTTCGTAACTTGTGGTATAACATGGATCCGTTTCCATAATACAAATATTTCGTAATTAAAGCTTCTTCATTGCTTTAAAATCGTGATGTTTTATCATATTAATATTCTTGTTTTTGCACTGATCTCCTGTGTACTCATTTAAAATGATACGGCATCTTTTTAAGTCTATGAATCGTTTCTTCCGAGACCAACGTGTCGAGACTGAGAATGAGGTTGTCAGTCTCGTTCCGTCTCGTCTCGATACTATCCCTGCTCTGGTAGTTAACAAACAGACAAGAACCATCGTAGTACACAAATGTGGAATGGCAGGCAGGGGCTTCATTCTCGAGTACATGATCAACATGCCGGCCATCTTCAAATCCACTATATTGGATGAAGGTCAAATTTTACAAATGGCAAGTGGGTCGTGTGACTTATCAAACAACAAGAGAATGTTTCCAGAAAGTCACTACAGGTGTCAGAATTGACCTACCTGTTACGGTGTCCGGCACGGAAAGGGCACTGCTGGATAAATGACCATGAGGGCACTGCAAACTGTCAGTGAAGATAAGTCCGAAACAGTAACAGGTAGGTCACATCTAACACCTGGAATGACTTTCTGTGAACATTTTCGTGTTGTTTCGTAAGTCACACGGCCCAGTTGCAATTTGAAAACATGTCCTCCAACCAATATGGTGAATTTCAAGATGGCGATGATCATGTACTACAAAATGTAGCCCATTCCCACCAATACACATTTGTGTACTACGATGCTTCATTTCTTTTGAGTTTGTGAGCTATCAGGTTGTATTGGGACTTCGAAAGGGGAAAACTGAGTTTTTTCCACGATCTTTTTGGTTGGGAAATCTTGGGCTTTTAAACATAATAAATGGGTGAATAACAGTTTGTTTCGTCTTTCTTTACCACAAAAATACATTTAAGTACTTGTCTCTGGAGAAATAAGGTGAAAATATTTCGAAAGTCAAGAAAATCTTAAAAGTAACTGATAGTACTTTATACTATACACTGTAAAAATAGGAGAGACAACGTTCATACAAAAAATGGAGGCAGCTGCTGCCTCCACTTTTTGGATTAACCTACATTCAGCCAGTTTTCGGTTGAACGTTTTACTCCGTAAAATTTCAAAATGCGCATATGTCTCTTCCAACGAATTTCATTGAAGCAGAACATTTTTTGAAAATAGAAAAGAAGAAAATGTAATGTTCCTTAAAAAAAAAAAAAAAGTTCAGGTGGTCGGGTTTCGATCCAGGGTCCACTAGCACAATGGTCAGATGCTCTCGCCACTTAGCTACGAAGGCAGTTGGTGTTTAAGGCTTTCCGAGTGATATTCATAGCTAGGATTTTACGGCGCAGGAGGTTAATGATTAACATGTAGATTTTACTACAAGGAATGCCTGGAGAAAAAAAAGCAGAGATACGTTTGCTACTGTGTAAAGATTTATACCCAACTTAATTCCTCTTTCCGCCAATGCAATCATGTTCTCAATCCGCCAGTCAACTGTTTACTGTTCACAGTGTAAAAGCAACATAAACAGTCAAAATGGTGGGGCGTTCAGTGACAAGCAAGTAATTTTACTCCTGCTATTGGATTATAAAATATATCTATATATGGGCTTTGTGTCTATACTGTCAATAATTTGAATTTATGGAGGAAGAATGAAGAACATTTAGAACTACCGTCAGTGCACACGTTCTACTTCAAAGGAACAGAAAATGGCAAACCGACAGGCGTTGGCATTATAATTAATAAGACCTGTCACAGATCACAGAAATTGAAGAAATTTCAGATAGAATCGCACGAGTAGTAATAAAGATAGACGTGAGACAGCGTTCAGAGCGGACGCACCTGACGATTGCTCTCGTGAGAGAACGAAGTGTAGCTATATCATGGGCATTTCTGTAGTGCAGTGGAGAATCCGAATTGGGAGTTTGCACCGAGTTAAGTTCAAAATATCTGCAGTACTCGGAAAACAATCCCCAAGTAGTGGAATGGCAGGCAAGGCAGTGTGTTTAGCCATTGTGTTGGTGTTACTGTGAATAGGAAATATTGAGCAACAGCCTGGCCCACCAAACAAAGACACATTGGAACGGAAGATAGAGGACATCTTAGAAAAGATCACTAACATGGAACCGGCAATAAAGAAGATAGAAAGCATTGACAACAAGTCGATAGTATCGAAGCGAAGATGAACCAGTTAGCTTTCGAAGTAAAGGGTTTAGAAGAAGAAGTGTTACATCTCAAAGAAGAAAATGACTTTCTACGTAAGAGGTTGACAGACTTGGAATTGAAAGATGATTATCTAGAGAACCAAAGTAAAAGAAATAATCTCATATTTCGGAATATAAAAGTACGAAATGACGGTCGTCTATCATGGAAAGACTGTGAAGATGCTGTTAAAGATGTAATAGTGCATAAACTTGGTGTAGAGTTAAATAGTGATGATATTGAAAGGGCGCATTTCTTAAAGGCGAATCGTAAAACATCCGACATAGTGGTGAAGTTTTTAAGATTCACAAAGAAAAAAGAACTATTAGACGCTAAGTCTAAACTCAAACATACTAAAATAATTATTCACGAACAGTTTTCATACAGTGTCGAAGGAAAGGAAAATATTAACAGAGAAGAAGATGTCGGCACGAAGAGATGGGAAATATGCTACGCTTGTGTTTAACA
>JAGDQP010074174.1:0-10301 GCA_022664845.1 Lepisma saccharinum | reverse complement strand
AACACCACTTAGCTCGTTAGATAATGCCGATATAACAGTTAATACAACTCTAAAACCTTTTAACTGAGATGATAACTAGTACACATTGAAAACCATTAGATAGAGTGCTTGTAGTCTTTTATTATGATTGCAATAGCTTTTAGTACGACCTGGTGAAAGGCGGATGCCGTTCATTTGCGCATGTGCACGAGTATGAATAAAGTGTGTTAGTGTTTAAGTATGAATATTAGTTGCTATGGTTACCTCAAGCATGGACCTAGCTATTTTTACCGTTGTTAGTTCGTTCAAGCGTATCGTTACCATCGTGCAAGTGTACTTCCCGCTGGGTGACGGAAGGTTGTATAATAGCGAGTATACAAGCATACGAGTTTTCAAACTACTTGTGTTTAGGCTGGTATACGAATCAACCAAGTCAGCGTGATCATATTTGTGCTGGTCATCGCAATGGATATATTTTCCCGGACGCCACTCCTGAAGAATTAGCGACACTGTTTGGTACACGTACCAAGTCCATTTTGCGTGACTCGAAGACGGTGGAAGAATTGTTTATGTTGTACTTACAATCTCATGAGTCAGCTCCTGCAGCATTGAGGGAAAAGTTTGATTGAGGGCTTCAACGCATGTTAAAATTGAACCGCGGAGTTTTGGTGGACTTGTTGCTGAAGAAGGATATGGAGGCCCCCTTCAAGACCAAGTGATCCCTTACTAGTGCAATTACATATTTTAGTAATAATAATTACAGTTTGTTTAGTATGGCTCAGTGTACGAGTTGTGAAGGTGACTTTATTGTGGATCAATGTGTCTTGTCCACCATTAGTTTGTGTTTGGAAACGAACCCCATTGAATGTACCAATTGTAATTTACGTAAGCCCCACAATTGTCTGTACGTGTGGAATACGGGTACAGTAATTGCTCAGCATGTATCCAGTCACATGAACGATCCTGAACAGTTTAGTGAATATTACTCCATTTCACTGCTGAAGGCCATACACATATTATGAAGAGACTTTTTCTAAACGTAGCGCATCAGTTCATTAAGGATCCCGAGTGCATTGCTCAATTAATTCCTTTAGTGCTTCAACACCAACAGCATCAGCAACAGTTGATTTCACCAGGTGTACGTGTTTTATGTGCAAGGCAGTTTATAATCGATTTTCAAGGTTTTAAGATTTCTGCTAATGAGTATATTATTCGTGATTTTTTTTGGTTGGGTGTGATGCAACATTAACATTCCATTCCCTGGTAAAGTTACCCTGTGAACGTTCAGACTTAGCTGTAGGGTACCAACGTCAAGCGGATTGGCTAACGAATAATTTGCACGGGTTATAATGGACTACATCCAATGGGTTTAGCGTATCACACATCCGTCATATTGTTGCTCAATGTTGTGAGAGTGGTTCAACGTTTTATTGCAAAGGAAGTGAAAAAAAGAATATTGTTTTAAGTAAGATTTTTCAGTTGTCCAATGTATTAAACCTTGAAGCATGCCCTGCCTTGCATACATTACAGTTTAAAGTTGATATTGCGAATTGTACGTATCATCAACCATTGCAGGAGTATGCTTGCGCATTACGTTCATGTATTCAATTACAATATTGGTTAAAGTTCCAATCGTCAAAGGTGGTGGATGCCATATCCACATTACACTTGTATATTTATTATTAATAAATGTATATACCAAGCAGGGAAAAGGTGATTATTATTTCTTGAAATGAAACCCAAAGGATTAGAGGTAACAAAGTTTTTATGACAGTAAACTACTCTACTACAAAGGTGTTACAATTTACATTGTTGTTCCTTTTTTATTTTTTGAACGTACTTTTGAACAAGCTGATCATTCCATGTTGAGTTGATGGTATACAATTTGGTTTTAATATTTACATTTTGTACTTTAAAGTACAGATATACAAGATAAAACATATCACACAGCAAGGATTCATCAGCTGAGTACTGAATGTCATTAACATGGTAGACTTTATAATGTCTTTGGAGAAAATGAACGAGATGTTCAGACGGAAGTTTTGCAAGCGGATCAAAGTAAAAACCCCGTCGTTTGAGCGTTCCTAAGGAATATTTTTTTTAAAGAAACAAAGTCTGGAATAGTGCCCACAGCTCTCCCAAGGAATCTTTTTGAAAGGAACAAAGTCTGGAAAGGTGCTCTGAATAAAAGACAGGTGATAATATTAGTTCTTCCTTACGAACATGTTAAGATAACGTGAAAATCATTAGACAAACTCTTTTACAGGGAGGCCTCATTTAATAGTGAAACGAATATGGTTATGAATTATATATAATTAAGTGTGCTTTATCCGAGAGCAGGTGTCATAAAAAAGTTAACAAAGTGCAAATTTGGTCATTGGGACACTCCTACAAGGAAGTTCAACCAGAATTTTTGTTCGTACTAGTGAGCTTGAAATATTAATGAAAATTTTCGTGCTTTGTTTCCCTTTATCAAAATAAGAAACAAAGCGACTGTAGTGCATTGATTTGAAGGTTTTGGCTTTTAGTTTCGGTAGGGGCACTGGTGTTAATTTAACACGTAACAGCTAAGACGGAATGTTGACGGGTTCGTAGTTAAACGTTACTAGACTGACTTATGTAAAAAAAAGTTAACAAAGTGTAAATTTAGTTATTGTGACACTTTTGTAAGGAATATCGGAAAAATCTTTGTTCGTACCACTGGTTTTGAAATAACAATGAAAGTGTCTGTGCTTTATGTTTTTTTATGAAAATAGGAAACTAAACGACTGGAGTTTATTGACTTGAAGGTGTTGACTTTTAGTTTTGACAAGGGCACGGGTATTAATGTATTACGTAACAGCTAAGACGAAATGTTCTATTATAGTTGAATGAGGGACAAGTGCTGCAGGGTAAGCAATGTCACTGTAGCACTTTTTCTTTTGTTAAAGGCTATGGTGATGGAACGTAACCTAAGGGGAGAAGTCTTTTTGAATGATGATCTTTGTTGTGAAGTTAATGTTGATGAAAGACTGGTTCTTTTAACCATTATACTTATTGACTCTCAAGGTGGGGTAAAAATTGTAATATATAAAAGCACATGACTATATAATTATATGGTAGAAAGCTATGTGTGTGCGATAAAAGTGTTTCCGTGTTGTTTCATTATTCACCTAATTAATGGAACATTAGGTTCTGGGTTTGATGATTCTAAAGATCTTTGTTTGTGATTTGTACTAGGAATTATTATTGAACTACTGAAAGTTATTAATTTGTTTATTTACCACCAGAGCGCATCAGCGTGCACGTTCAGTTTACGTAAAATCTGTATAAGATATCTGTTCTTCTTGCTCTTGTCATATATCCATCGCTGAGTGTGCGAGTCTTTCTGTTTATGCACACATTGAGAGGTAGTAAATTCTGTTCCATTATTGTATACAATCGGTACGAAGTATTATATTATAGTACATTTAAAGTTATGGAAAATCCTATCACTGTTTTGCTTGCTATGCAGGAAAATGTCAGTGTATAATGATCCTGAAACTGTTCTTAAATGCTGGAGATCCTTATGCTACTACAAAATGACGGTGGTTCTAAGGTGAAAAATCTGTTGTGGATATGTTACTGCATTATTTCCTCTATTATTTTTGGAACGGAAAGAAAAGTCATTTTACAATGTTATCCAAGTGTTCAAATCATTTTCCATTTGAGGCATTACGGATTCTTTGGAAGTGTCAAGAGTAAAGAACGAGCCTAAAGTTACTATACCGAGTCAATACCAGACTATGAAGGTTTCATTTCAGAGAAAGATAATGAATTCTTTGGACGAATATGAATGTGGTACAGTGGATGTATAATTATAGTAAGTGTATAATGTATGATGCTGGTTGTGACCAATTTAAAATTATTTCCGAAAAAAATTCAAACTTATCCGAATTACCCTCTATGAGGTTAAAAAACAACAATTAGACCTATTGTAACAACAAATCATGATACAGAAGCGCTCAAAACTAATTGGTTTCAGTTTGCCTTGGACATGGTAACTTAAAATATCTAAAAGAAACAGGTTCGTAATCAAAATCTTAGCATTAAATGGTGTTATGATCTCTTTCACGAAAACTTCAAATCTTATTTTATAAAAATGGTAATACAAGAATACTCTCCTAACATTCTTGACCTAAATGTATGTTTTATGTTCAAAATTAATACATTAGTCTTATGAACTCTTTCTAAGGTTTCGTTCAAGAAAACACAAACGCGAATATACTTCCCATTTGTTATTTTTCCAAAGTATACTAAAAATACGTAATATTTATGTAAATTTATTCAACACTAAAGTTACACCAAGGTTATTCCATTTTAAAAATCTCGTCCTGCTATAAAAAGTGATTGAAAACAATTAGACAGTTTCAGGATGTTTTTCTGGGAAAATTGTTTATTAATAATAAAAACTGTTTTAAATAATAAGTGCTTAACATCCTTACATAGTAAAATGATTTAAATAGCAAGAAATTAATCATATCTTTAGTATAAAATAAAAATACCTGGAATGTTTTTTCCTCGTATTTATGTTAAACAAAAAGCTATACAATACTTTTATGCTTCACTAAGAGAATATCTCACTTCATGTCTTTTAAAATAATGTCTGAATGTAATATGATTCTGAAAACGGCAAGAACTCTTATAGTTCACTTGTACACTTTCATATCATTGTTACATTATATTAATAGAAAAAACACTTTAGCTTGGGAAATTCCTTAGCACATATTTCACTTACAGCAAGAAATTCTATAACTGTCTTCTGTCACTTGGTTTGAATTCAGCTTGTTCAATTTTAATATTTGTCACTCGCCTCATTACCATTAGTAAGTCAATTCCTTAGAGATACACGCAAAGCTTTTGTTATATATCTGTTCAATAACTGCTTGAGGTTATACAGCACACTAGTTTCTATTGGTAGGTTAGTGCATCTCAAAGTAGAGCCAATTACAAATGATGCTAGGTAATTAAATTGTCTTTGTTTAGGAATTCACTTCTTGCGAAGGGAACTATAATTTCTGCGTTATTTTCCATATTGATGGCAAACCATTGATAGTTGAAGTTAGTTTTACAATGAGTTTCTCTGTATATTCTATAAAGTTCTTTTAAAACGGTTGACTTACATAAAATACGTGCCGTTTTCACATCTAAATACTTGTTCTCACGATTGCACATATGCGTGTATGGATTTACGCACTGTAAAAAGCATCCCTGACATAGTAAGTAGTCACTACTTTCATAACGTTTCAACGCTTCCCAAATACATCCGACTGAGGCACTGTTCAGTGTACAAGCACATACACTTTCAATGACAAGTTCAATAATCATCTCTGTGTGCTCTTCAGCAATACCCCAAAGCCATGTCACATAAATTATCACTGCTAATGTTGTCTCCTTCCAGCACTATAACATTAAATTCCTCCTCGCCGTTATTTAAAGCTAGTTCACATGATGTACTACTGGTAAGATCTTCTTCATCTCTAACAAATAATAATACTTTAGAGTTCACTACAGCAGCCATATTAATCCTTTCAGTCGATCAAAGTCTTGTAGTATATAACTTGAAGTAAGAAAATGTTACTCAGAGACTTTAAACTCCTATGAATGAGGTCACTTCGTTGTGCACTAAAACTGCGTAGTACTGTTTTTTGAATATATATTACTTGCGTAGTCATTAATACTTCTATAATAGTAAATAGAAAACTCTTTGCTTTGACACTGAAACCAGGAGTATTAACTTGCCTTTATTTTAAGAATACCAACATTAACTTTCAATTCTTAATTAGTTAGCTTAAAAGAATGTGCTATATTATTTTAGGTTTCTTAAAATGGACTTGGTGAAATAATCTTAAGAAAATCCAATTTCCTATTTTGGACAAGTCCTGTAGGTATATCTACCTTTAATTTTCTACTGTAGGATGGTTAATTGATTTTCTCTTTGGCTGTTGGTGTCAAGTAAAAATTCCATAATCTCTCTTTATTTAGTGTAACGTTTAACGCTGTTCAGCAGGAAATCTAGACATTTTGTCATTGTTGGACTAATGGAACTTTCTTTACTGTTGAATTGACATGTCACTACATAAAAACTGTAGATTCTCAACTCTTATGTGTTTCCTAGTGAGGAATCTGTTATGTCCTAATTTAAATTCATATCCAGGATTCAACTTGGTTGTAATTGTCTTCTTTAAAATAAAATTATAGATTCTATAATGTGCATTCAGTTTTTTCTGTTTTCTAAGAAAAATAACTTAATTAAAACAAAAACGAAAGAAACAGTTAGGTACCTAAAACGTTTTCCGGAAACAATACAGCACAAGTTTTCTTGTATCAACTTTTTAAAAAGCCGAAAGACCTTTACGAAATGGAACAAAAACTTACGAAAAAAATTTTCTTCCAAAGTTTTTTACAATTTTTTTCCTACGAACTATTTTCTTACGATTTTTTACAAAAACTTTTTTGTTCCAAACTTTTTTTACAAAAACTATTGTACCAACTTTTTTACAAAAACTTTTTTGTTCCGACTTTTTTTTACAAAAACCTTTTTGTTACAAAAACTTTTTTGTACAAACTTTTTTTTGCAAAAACTTTTGTTCCAACTTTTTTTTACTAAAACTTTTTGTTCCAACTTTTTTTACTAAAACTTTTTTGTTCCAACTTTTTTATAAAATCTTTTTTATTCCAACTTTTTTCTTACCAAAACTTTTGTGAATTTTTTATTGCAGTCTTACTGTTCACCATAACGTCATCGCCATGTTGGGCAACATTAGTATGTTAAGGAACATTTATTTGTATGTTAACGCTTGCAATTTAAAAAGAAAAACGATAATACTAATATGCATATTATTTTCTTAGGTTTCAATGTCCTCTGTCTGTGGGCATACGTTATTAGAAGGAGATGGACAAGTTTTCATATGTTTAACAACGCTTATTCTTCATTTCTAACATGGTACCATCAGTTAAAGCAAGTAATATACAACTCAAATCCATTGCATGCACTTGCTTACCACTTTTAAATGTGCATTTTAATTTTGTATTCAAAACGGTTGCCCATCGCTCTATATAATCTTTAAACGTTGCTTTTACTTGTATCCGCATCTGTGGTGTACTTTTTCAATAAATTGCAACAAATGGTATAAACATCAGAAATGGCAATTACCATGAATTTCATTTTCCTGTAGTGTACGAGTAGCGTTTAAATCAAAGTCGTGATCTTCTAATGACTGCAAACGCTGTTTCCGTTGAATTTGGTATTCATTATCAAAAAGCGTGTTTGCATTGCATACCATTCAGAAAATGGTAGTGCTCGTAGCCATAGATTCCCTAAGCTTAAACAGACAAATATTATTTTATAGCGTGTTCCACTTCCAAGCATATTCATATAAGTTAACATGTCCTAACCGTAAAGCCCCTATCGATGTTATTTATTACTGTTACGTATGCTATTTTTTAAAAACATCTGGTAATACAGCATTGTGTCATCTGCTTTAAGTAGACTGCTTTCGCTAAACCTCTAGGTAGTATACATATTTATTATTTATGCCTGGTTCAATGTCTGGATTGAATGCAATATAATGTTTACGTATGCGTGCAATACGACTTTTTTCACGGGCATGCAAAGAGCGAGTTCATTACTAGCTTGCGTTCGATGACAAACCTAAGGTAAGACAAATGCAGACAAAAAAGTCAAGACAATAACCAACCGCGAAACAATCAGAAAATGTTATTTTCTCTTTTGAACCACTTAAACACATTTTACCATTTCCAAGTCATTAACGGTAATTACTACGATATTACAATCTTAGTTGCCTTTCATGGTTGAACGCTATATTTTAAATGTCTACACATCGATTAATAATACAGTAGTCAACTTTAATAGTATTTCCTATCATTTATAAATCATCATTTGCCCGAGGTTAAGTCTATTAGCTTGCGCTGTTTTTTCAATATGTAACATGTCGTTTTGAAATTGCACAAGTCAATTCAGTGTGAATGACATTGCTTTTACTATCTTTCCACGTGTAGTACACTATGCCAATACACGTACCAATCGTCTTTCAAAAACATTACTTTTTCAATAGTGGACGTTAAATTCATAATTAAATGGTCGCAGTAATTTTCTCTCCTACTAGGCAAATAAATATTTGGCACCTACTAATTAGGATCAAAACCGCTCCATGCCAACGTTTCTTTGAACCAGCCTATCCGCATCTTAACTACTTCAAGCCTCGTAAATTCCATTGTATATCTCAATGTTACAGCATTCTGTCAAAATTTAATCTCCTTTGTTTCACCGACTAAATAAATGAATTCAGTAATTACGTTCATACTTCATTTACTAAAACATTAAAAGCGAACTATAGCAGCGAGCGAATAAATTCAATTTCGTTACCTGTGCTTTTATTTCAGTGTAGCAGTAGTATATGCATGTAAGTTTTTCTCCTACTGTAATGCATTACGTTAATTTGACTTTCATTTTCCACTTACTACACGGCTGGTAATTAAATGAAAATTACATTTTACGTAAAACTTCAGACAATGACCAATGGACCACTTTATATAATACATAGGTTACCAACTGGCACAGTTACACAAATTGACTGAGACCTTTTCCCTCTTTTTGCACACATGTTTTTCATTAACTTGGTTACTGATTTATGATCCAGTTCTTAACGTATTCAACAATAATGTGACTGGTAGGTATTTCACCTAACAAAGTGCATATTAACTATACAATAGGAAACAAACGAGTATTATTCACGGCTTTTGTTCGAGCTAGCATAATGACATTGCTCCTAAGCGTAAAACAATTATAAAAACACCAACCTCCTCTACGCCGAAATAACAAACTTCATTGTAGCCTATGATTTCAATTATGCACGTATGTGATAAGTAATTTATTTTACGGACATTTTAGTAACATAGACTTTAACACGACTCAAGTCTATTAGCTGTTAGGTCAAAACTCCATAATTAAACATTCAGTCCATCGTTAAAATTCCAAAAAAGGTCCTTTTAATTGCTAGCAAAAACAAAACACATACTCAGTCTTTTCCTATGAAGCACCGTACTTTATTTACTAACATATTCACTGGCAAGATCTCATTTCAATTCCTAGTACATTGTTTGTATGCAAAATTTATTGTTACAAACAGGCTTACGTGTGAGGTGTTACAATAAGAACATTGTAATTACAAACAACGATTCAACCTGACCTTTCATGTAGAGTGGGTTTCACAATGAACTAATTTACACTTTTTCAGTTGTTAATTATGTAACAGTGTGCATAACTGGTTAAAACATTGTTCTTAAAACATTTAATATTTATTTAAAATACTTTTTTAACTTTGTTTTCTATAAGTCTGTCCATTAGCGTTTAACAATGGGCTCGTCAACATTTCGTCTTACCTGTTACGTAATACATTAACACCCGTGCCCTTGTCAAAACTAAAAGTCAAGACCTTCAAGTCAATAAACTCCAGTCGCTTAGTTTCCTATTTTCATAAAAAACAAAGCACAGACACTTGCATTGTTATTTCAAAACCAGTGGTACGAACAAAGATTTTTCCGATATTCCTTACAAAAGTGTCACAATAACTAAATTTACACTTTGTTAACTTTTTTACATAAGTCAGTCTAGTAACGTTTAACTACGAAGCAGTCAACATTCCGTCTTAGCTGTTACGTGTTAAATTAACACCAGTGCCCCTACCGAAACTAAAAGCCAAAACCTTCAAGTCAATGCACTACAGTCGCTTTGTTTCTTATTTTGATAAAGGGAAACAAAGCACGAAAATTTTCATTAATATTTCAAGCTCACTAGTACGAACAAAAATTCTGGTTGAACTTCCTTGTAGGAGTGTCCCAATGACCAAATTTGCACTTTGTTAACTTTTTTATATGACACCTGCTCTCGGTTAAAGCACACTTAATTATATATAATTCATAACCATATTCATTTCACTACTAAATGAGGCCTCCCTGTAAAAGAGTTTGTCTAATAATTTTCACGTTATCTTAACATGTTCGTAAGGAAGAACTAATATTATCACCTGTCTTTTATTCAGAGCACCTTTCCAGACTTTGTTCCTTTCAAAAAGATTCCTTGGGAGAGCTGTGGACACTATTCCAGACTTTGTTTCTTAAAAAAAATATATTCCTTAGGAACGCTCAAACGACGGGGGTTTTACTTTGATCCGCCTGCAAAACCTCCGTCTAAACATCTCGTTCATTTTCTCCAAAGACATTATAAAGTCTACTATGTTAATGACATTCAGTACTCAGCTGATGAATCCTTGCTGTGTGAT
>JAGDQP010074171.1:0-10301 GCA_022664845.1 Lepisma saccharinum | reverse complement strand
CAAACTGATGGAAGAGCTGTCGAATGTTTTCCGCCTTGCAATTGAAACGCTTCTCCCAATGCTTCACATGTTTCACCATTATCGGCCTCAATAGCCGCCTTGAGTGCCTCGTTGTCTATGGCTTGTGGACATCCTGGACGCGATATGTTCCGCAGGGATTCATCACCATCCTTAAATTTGTTAAACCACCGTTCTTCTATCCGTTCATTCACCACATCCCTACAGAACACCTGGCACATTTTCTTCCCACTGCGCTGGCGTTCGTTTTCAGCTTAAACTCACACAGCATACAGGTTCGTATAACGCTGTTTGGAGTTTCTGTTTGTACTGCTCTCACGGACGTCCCCGTTTAACTGCGGTGACCACTACCCCCCGATTACAAGATCTCACTAACAAGCTACCTTCTTCTTCTATTTGTCGCACCTATGAGCAAACGGTATTGGGAACGCGTCCAGATAGACTACATGGAAATAACTTTATTGGTTGCCTTTATATATTTCAAGATCTCTTAACAGTTAATAGAAAGATATGCAACGACGAATTTCAGTCACATACAGGTATGCTTGGTGCATTCATGATTATTTATTTTCACTTACAACCTACTATTTTGTAAGATAAACATATATGTACCTATTATTATTTGGTAAATTTTTGTATTAGTTCCTTTTGTTCTGCGCACTTACGGAATCTAGCATCTTTTAGGGTATTCTTTCTAAATCCAGTCTCATTGGATGTCCAGCCCACTGCAGTCTTCTTAGCTTTACGTCTGTAGTTATATTCCTTTACATATGTTTGATTTTCTTCTCTAACCATATATGTTAATGTTATCGAAAGTAATTGAAGAACGCTGATTAGACGAAAATCATCTGCATTTCAAAGAGTTCTTGTTTTCGATAAAGTCTATATTTTAATTATTGCCCAAGCAAGTAAAAAATGCAAAACCCATAAATTAAACATTTATATAACGTTGTCAGTACTGATTTAAGGTTTTAAGAAAGCTCTTGCTTGCCATTATCAAACCTCAGAAGTATTTTGAGCACTTATTATTAAAATTAATTTTGTACATTCTTTATGAGTTGATGGGTTTGTATTAAATTTTGCGCACACAGAACATAATGACCATAAGGACTGTCTTTGGTGAAGACATTCCGAAATTATTATTATTAATTTGGATTTAATTCAGCGGGCAAGACTCATCCTGTTATTAAAATACAAGATAAAATTAGTGTTTAGGGACTCTACCCTTATGAAAGAACCATTTTACTTACAATT
The DNA here is from genome assembly GCA_022664845.1 of Lepisma saccharinum. Taxonomy (NCBI): domain Eukaryota; kingdom Metazoa; phylum Arthropoda; class Insecta; order Zygentoma; family Lepismatidae; genus Lepisma; species Lepisma saccharinum. The sequence continues at coordinate 9,029 of JAGDQP010074171.1, read as the reverse complement.
TAATTTCATAAACAAATCAGATAGAAAATATATATCACATGTCGGGTATATCCGAACTGAACTCCTGAATTATATAATAATTTTGTTGTTATTAATCCCTTATCGTATTGTGCAGTTTTTTAAATTTAATTTTTATTGTGAAAATTAAAATACTGTATTGAACTATTTTATATTGCGATAATAAATCATGAATATAGCTATAAATTGTATAGTTCAGTACTATAAATTATGTTACAGTACAGTGTTGTGTATTTTTTCATGATATCCGGATTACTTCGGTCCCGATTAGTAGATAATCAATGTTCCACTGTACTAATGTATGCTATAAATAAGCAGAAAGGACATTAGAAATATTATTACCTTTACTACACACAAATCACAATGTAGAGGGCTAAATTTGCTCGTTAATTCTTTTGGCAGTTTTTCGTCCTTCAAATTCAACTTATCTGCACCTATGAAAAGAAAGGAACGATTAGTCTGAGAGCTTACTAAATATAAATAACAAATAAACGTCTAACTGAGTAGCTAAGTCTTATAATCTATATAACAGACATCAAAATTTAGTGTATGTGTTCCAGAAGAAATTAACAACGTAATGTTATACATTTTTCTTCTTTATAGATATTGAATCACCGGTATCTACTTTTTAAAACGTATCTTTCTTTACATATATGTAAAGATAGATATATATATATCTTTACATATATGTAAAGGAAAGCCGGGAAGGCAATTTAAGGTAAATTTAAGACAAATGACATATTTATAAATTTAAGACATATATATAAGGTAAATTTAAAACAAATGAAGGAGAAGAAAGGATCAACGCGTTACAGCAGTCAGTTGTTCTCCAGTTTTGATGCTTTGTCCGCTACGTGTCGCCACTGTCTCTTCAAACTTGTACTTTGTGAAAACGTGAACTTCGCTCTCTTCCTCTCTACTTGAAAACGTGTGAATACACGAAATATAGTGACTTTTTTTATGTGTACATACGAATATGTGTGATCTAATGCGAAAGTAAGCTGTAAGCATATCCTTTTTTCTCTCCTTCATTTGTCTTAAATTTACCTTAAATTGCCTTCCCAGCTTTCCTCCGGGATATATATATCCAACCGACCGTCGCTCAACCCACCGGCTCTAATCACCCAGTTCCATCCTAAACTAACAAAGGTCAAACAAATCCTACACTCTAATTTCCACATTCTCCAATCTGACCCAGACACAAGATCAATATTCCCCACCAAACCTAGATTTTCAACATCCACCTAATCTTAGAAACATCCCGTTCCTCCTTGCCACCATACCAAACCGAACAGACATGCCAGAGACCCAGATGTAAGGTCTGCTCCATTTTCATCACTTCTCTCACAATCACTATCAGTACTGCTAATGGTCGGTACACCCTCAATCCCAAGGGTACATGCCACACCCCTAATGTTATATACATCCTAACCTGCAAGTTCTGTGATTCCTTTTATGTGGGGGAAACAAGTTGTGCTCTTAACATTCGAATTAATAACCATCGTCACTTCTGTACTATCAACAAACTGGATGCTCCAGTTTCCTTGGACACCGAGTCCCACAATACAAATTTTGATCTTACTTTCCTGGTTGCCATAATCCACATTTTACCCCTACGACCAGCACCTCAACACGCCGTCTGTGAGAGAATGCCTTTATTCACGGTTTGAGCGCGAAAATAAAACCTGGCCTTAACCTTCAATAACTCTAAGCTCCCCTTTCCCTCTGCATTTTCAACACATTTCCATCCACGATCCCACCTTGTACTTACACGCTATACAGTTATTATTATTTCAAGTTCCGGATATCTACGCGCTACAGCAGTCAGTTGTTCTCCAGTTTTGATGCTTTATCCGCTACGTGTCGCCACTGTCTCTTCAAACTTGTACTTTGTGAACACGTGAACTTCGCTGTCTTCCTCTCTACTTGAAAATGTGTGAATACACGAAATATAGTGACTGTGTATATGTTAATATGTGTGATCTAATGCGAAAGTAAGCTGTAAGTATTATCCTTTTTTCTCCTTCATTTGTCTCAAATTTACATTATATATTTATACACATCTTTATATATATATCGTGTATGCTGTAACGTATGATCATTACTGAAAAATATATTTTTGGTTGTATTTAAAATTACCTTTTTTTTACGACGACTTTCAGTTAAAATATTGATGGTTTACAACTTAGCAGCATAACTGAGGTCAATTCTATCTTGAAGTTGAATGATCACGGGAGGCAGTTCGTTGCCTATGTTATCACAATGAGTTGTTGGCCTTGGTTCATAGATTAAGTTCAGACTCCGAGAATACCTATTGTGAAACAAGATACATATACGTATTGTTATTTACATTTGTGAGCCAAACAGGTAACTACGCCTTAAACACATCACTAGTCTGAGGGGTGACGTCCCTCGTTGAGCACTGTAACAAGAGCAGGGAAGGGAAGGTAGTAGCCGGGACTTTTTCTACGAACCATACGAAAACTTGCCCGGTGAAACTGAGGGGAAATCCTGAAAAATCTCATAGTCCACACACGGTATGGCCAGGAGCAGGATTCCAACACACTTGTCTCCCCAACGCCAATCCCAAGACCGTAACATTGGAATCGGGTACTTTTAGTGTTGTAATGTATTACTACTACTGAAGAAAAATACTTTTAACTGAATAATTACTTTCACCAACGCATAGAGGACATATATTATGAAAAACAATATGTAACTATTAAATAATCCCATATTGTCCTCTTTAGCAAAAGAGTAATTTACTCGCTAAATACTTTTCACCTTCATTGGAACTCATCTTCAATGATTATTAAATGGAAATGTGTTTCTGTATTGATACATGTATTTGAAAAAGGGAGAAAAAGAGTACAGGTTCTTTCCACTTACGTATTTTGGAACCTTGATCTCAACTGTTTCAAAACTGCTGCCAAGTCATATGATTGGAACTAAACGTCTATGGAATACTGATGAAATTATTTTGCTAACATAATGATCAAAACGTGCGTTGATAGTACTAGAATTATCTTATTAATATGTCGTTCGAAATACAGGCCTATGTGAACTGTGAAATTTATTAATAACTTAATGTGTGTGAAAAGAAAAAAAAGAAGAATAGAATTGAATAAAAATATAATTCCGGTATTTTTAAAATGATGGAACGCGGATCCATAGCGGTCCGTTCGATATTCTTTATGGAATTATAAATTACCCTGAAAGAAGCTATTTGATGATGTTCTGGTCCCAAATGTTTGGAAAGACCTGACACTAGTTTGTCTAAGGGTGGCGCCCCATTAATATTCACTAACCCTAACTGATAGGCAAGGATCCGTGATACCTTTATTCTTCTTCTCAGAGTTGAGATTTATTCGTACACTCCTGATTTTTGCTTATTGTATATTAAATGAACTTTGTACCCTGGGAATGAATTTTTTAGTGATATAAGTGTGCACTTTATGCCATGCTTATTGAAGACTTTCTTTAATTGCAGCGTGACACAAGTAATATTAGACATTCTAATGTATTTGCAATATTTTTGTTCTTTATTCTGTGATTTGTTGAAAGTTAATAGCGCAAATCTACAATAGTTTCTAGTTGAATGTTAGTATAAAATTTACTGAAACTAGAATAACTACAGTATCCAAACCGGGGCAAAGAAACCAAGAATGGAGGCCCAAAAAAAGTTTTTCCATACATTACTGCAGAAGTAGTAGAAATAATCCAAATTACGGGGAGTATCTAAAGTTCATCGCATCAACTGTGAGTTGTCATGGCTAATACTTTGGAAAACGTCGTTCGTTAACATTATGATATAATGTTTAATGTTATTCTACTGTATTAGTAAATAATGGCTACTACAGACTATTTCAATGCTCCTCCTTTACTAAAGACATCGCATAGATATCAATGGCTGTAGTAAGACACTGACATGTCGAAGCAGATCAATCAGTTCTGAGACATTCCTGTGAAATCAGCAAATTTTTATATAAATGGTTGCTCGATCATTTTGATTTTTTTTTCTCTCTCCTTCATATTTGCACCATAGATAGTAAGCAGCACAAAACATTTTTTATTTTATTTTTGTCTGCAACAACCATCTTGAATCTAGGCTCACTTTTCTTCTCTGTGATAGGCAAAAATAGGAGTTTGCAAGGGTTTCAAAATAAAATCACTGCTTTCTTCTTATTAAAGATTGAAGTTTCTGATTTTCACTGCCTGAAAGAAGACATATTGAGCTTTCAGTAAACGTACAGAAATTGCGAAAAATATTTTTGAAAACTATACTTAAAAGAGGCCCATTATTCGGCCTTATTTATGAGCAAAATCACAGTTTGCCTTTTACGATGACCGGGCTTTTTTTTAAAAGAGTTATGCCTAGTATAATTTCCCGAGATGTACAACGAAAGTTTGGGCTTGGCAATGTTGGGCAATTTGAACGAATTCTAAATTTTGTGAATTTCCAAGTCAAAATTTTGAAAATAGGGGGAGGGGGGGAAGATAAAAAATTATTGCTTTTCCCTAACAATACCACTACTAATCCTGTACAAAAAATATAAGTTTCCTTTTGTGGTTCAAAGTGATACAGAGCTCTCAAAGTATCAGCTCTCAAACATGAGCAAAAGTAGTGGGATTTAGCCAATAGGAAATACACCTAAATGGACCTACATTTAAGTTTTCTCTGCTTGTTTATTTATTTTCATTTAACCAAGTAAATCTAATAATGCTTCGAATTAGTTTCTAAGAAATAGGCTGTAGGCTACCGAAAGAGTGGATCTTTATATTTCCAATACCATTAACAGTAGAAGCGGTCTTTTCAAGTATTAGAATGACCAAATTGTTGATAAATGTAAACTGTGGAGACAGAGGCTTTCTATATAAAGTAATTTGAAACTTGTTGTTCTTCCTGTAAATTAGGAGGTCTACATTATTCAATTCAATTTAGGGAGTTAAGGCCTTCTAATTCAGAACCTGAATTATACACGATTATATGCTATGGTTTGGATAGCAAAGATCTTTCTAGATGGTTCATGGTGATATTAGCCGAAGTCGGGGACAGTGGACTTCCAATAGCATCAATTTCTGTACCATTTCCACGATTCTAACTTGCTGGTTTGTATTAAATGTGAATGTATCAGCTTATCCCATAAGTAATGTCGTATTTTTGCACCGTGAGGAAAAACGATATCTTACCTGGAACACTACCGTCAGCCAGGAAAATAATCTCAATCGGACTCCACAACGCTCTGCCACCTGTCAACCAATTGTTGATTCCCCGCTAAAAGAAGTCACCGGTTTTAGGAGCCAAAGAACTGGGTCACTGTTCATCGCACGTCATCCTCATTTTGCAGTATTTTTCCCGAAAATGTGGTTTTGCAGGCTGCGAAAAAGACAGTAGTCTGTTGGTGCAAGATCTGGTGGAAACGTCGGGTGGGGTTTCTCTCAGCCACATTCCTCGATCTTAGCACAGGTCCTTCTTGACATGTGTGGGCCGGCGTTATCACTGTGAATGAGCACACCCTTGCGATTAACCAAAGCAGGACGTCTCCAACAATGCAGTCCACAGGCGTTGAAGCTGCTGACAGTAGATATCTGCATTGATGGTCTGGTTACGTGACAAAATCTCAAAATGGATTATCCCACGGATATCCCACCAAACACTCAACATCACTTTGCAGGGGTGGAGATCCTGTTTTGGCACAGTTCCTGTGCCCCCTCCCCTTTAGGTACCCACTGCGTTTGCGTGTAATGTTATGGTAGAGGACCCACTTTTCATCCCCTGTCATTATTCTGTCCAGAAATGGCTCACGTCTGTGACGGGTGAGCAGGAAACTGCAGATGTCAACTCGCTGCTGCTTCTGTTGAGGCGTTAACGCATGGGGTACCCATTTTCCGAGTTTCGACCCAAGGTCCTGCAGATGACGATCACGGCATCGTTGTCCAGATGCACAGGTCTCCCTTCTTATGACTTATCGGTGAGACCGGAAACACCTCTGGCACTTTCGCACATCCGCAACATCCTGACCATATACTGCATTAATGGTCCGTGCCACTGCGCTGGCTGGAAGTCCCTGGTGAACTTCATACAGCATGACATGCCGTATGTGGTCCTCCGACACTTCCATGATCAAACACGAGCCACACTTCCAAAACGTGGAATAGACCGTTCTCTTTCTACACACTGCTGCACAATCAAGTGCCCTATATGGCTCAGCTATGGCACGTGCCGTCTACTTCACTATTCGCTTGTCAGATGGCGTCATTGCAGCAGTCATCGCACATACCGAATGGCAAATGAAGTACTGTAAGCTTATAATTTCCCAACTGTAATAAGGTACGTACAAAATGGAGGTAAATAAGAAAAATAGAAAGGTGCATTTTCACAATTAAATATTATGTGAAAAAGAATTCTTGTGTTTATTATAACTGAATCCGTCATTTCAATAAAGGCCTATCTCCAATTTCCCAAAATAAGGGTGTTACATAAAAGCAATCTACTCGTTAAATACGCACTCGTTTATAAAACTTTTTCACAATAGTGTTACATAAGATTAATAGAGTATTTTACGATATATTCATAGCTTTTACATTTTCAGTAGACCAAAAATATATTGTTTTCAAATTTCAATTCGAAAAATTTCAACTAGTGGAGAAATTTTCTTCTCGCAGTAACCGATTCAATAAGACCCCTACCTCGTGAATAACAATTATCTTACTAAGATAAGCTTAAAATTATCTTAGATTGAGTTTTCAACCACCAAAAAAGTAGCCAATATATCTATCAGTAAACTCCAGATAAGTCTCTCTTCTTATTAAGCATGAATTTCCCTTCTACCCATCAATTCAGGACAAATTTCATTATAAAGTCGTACGCCGTACCCGAGATAACTGGTTTCATATACTCTACGTACTTACGGGCAGTTAGCATTACTACATACATTACTGTAATCATAAATTGTTATTTATGTTAGGGTCAGTCCATTTGAATCGTTCAGCTTAGTTGCTAGATCCATTTCCAAAAATTTTATTTTTTAATATTTATATCCCTTCTTATTTAATACTTGTTTAAGAATATAAGAATAGTTCAAAACGGATAGTCTTTTATTTTTATCCCAATCGATTAACTAATGGAGGTCATTTTTGTATTGCGGTCCATGCCTAAATTTGTGTTTGCAGATGATTACAAAAAATGTAATATCTGTGGACTGGTATATCAAACGACATTCAAAAAAAATTGTTTCCTTTAAAATCATCTGCACAAAAAGTGAAAAACATAATCGAACTGGTGAAAATGGTATCCAAATTTGACTGTCAAATCAAACAATTCCTATTTTGAGGGTGTTTTCGCACGGAAGAGATTGTTATTTATTTGTACACCCTTACATATCAAAGTACATATTGAGGATATGCAGAATATGAAGGCTGGTACACGCCTCCCTAATTTTTTTATGAATTTTTGAATATCCAAAAATTCGTATTTAATGCATATTTGAGGCCCAATATCTCTGGTGGGGCACAATACAAAAATCTAATTTTTCCACACATTATACAATTCTATCAGAAAAAACTACGGTAGAAATTAAAACTTGATATTTGAGTTTGAAGGTAAAAAAATGTAAAGCCCTGTGCGATACGCGCGCTTCACATATTCTCGCCCTGCGGCATGATGTAAGGTGGAGTGGTCAGTCCCACGCTCGACCACTTTTACCTTCCCAAGGTACCCAGGAGTACCAGAGCCTATGGTACTCAATTTGATAGGAGACTGAGTGCACCTCAGAGTGCCAGGCATAGGAACACTGCGAGAAAAGTCCCTAGCATCCTGACCGGGATTTCACTCCGGGCTGTCCGATTTGTAATCAGACGCGCTACCGCTCGGAGTTACACATTTACAAATTGGGAATGAATAATGCTCGTCCGCGCTTTGATATGGAATTTGGAGACCCTTATCTCTGATGGGAGACCAGATAAAAATTTACTTTTTCCACATGTTATGCACTTACGTCACGGGAAACTACAGTAGAAATTTTAACTTTGGTATTTCAGTATGAAAGGAGTTACAGATATGCAAAATTGTGTTGAATAATGCTCGTACGCATTATGACACGTGTTGGAGATCTAAAATTGTGTGTTTTATAATCATTTCGTAATATTGTGTATGTCTCTATTTTGTATTTGGGTTCCTTTCAAAGACGAAACTGCAACCGAAGAAATTCTTTCTTTGGTCTGTGACTGTGTGACAAGTATTTGAGTACCTTATGTGTGTGTGTGTGTGTGTGTGTGTGTGTGTGTGGTCTCATGTCACCCTCGTCCTGCTACAGAAAACCAGAGCAGAAAAAGGGTAGAGGGAGGGGTTGGAAGGAAGAAGCAAGTGGACAGTAAAAGAACAGACAAAGGAACAGTGAGAAGAGACCCTTGAGTGCTGTAACAAGCGAGTCTCGTCTATAATCGGTGTGTGTATGTGTATGTGAGTGGGCGGCATTGTAAATACAAACGTAATTGTGTATATCTCTTCCATCTTTTGTATGTATTACATAATCAATATATAATGGACCTATCCCCATTTATGTCTTTCAATCAAGTACTCCAGCAGCTTCCGTGTACGGAACAACACGTATAAGAATGGTTGTTAACAGAAATATTTCTTATTATCATCAAAATTGTGAAGAACAATTGTACTACTGTAATGAGGTTATGTAATCAGATATACAGACAGCTCACCCTGTACTTACACGCTATACAGTTATTATTTCAAGTTCCGTAAATCGACGCGCTACGGCAGTTAGTTGTTCTCCAGTTTTGATGCTTTGTACGCCACTGTCTCTTCAAACTTGTACTTTGTGAACACGTGAACTTCGCTCTCTTCCTCTATACTTGAAAACTATACTATACTATGTGTGATCCTCTATACTATGTGTGATCTAATACGAAACTATAAGCTGTAAGTATTATCCTTTTTTTTGTTTCCTTCATTTGTCTTAAATTTACCTTAAATTGCCCTCGCGGTTTTCCTTTGT
>JAGDQP010074170.1:0-10301 GCA_022664845.1 Lepisma saccharinum | reverse complement strand
CGATTGGAAGCCCGCTGGTATGTCACAGTGACTTTAGTATAAAACCTCGAAGATATGAATACAAACAAGACAAACTCCTGCTCAAATATTATCTCACAGACCAGCTGACGTCTCTCTGTAGTAAAATAGTAGAACGAACTCTAGTCTTATTATACTTATATAATTATCTTATGATAGATAATCTTATACTGCCTGGGTATGAATATAAGAGGTTTTCGGTATAAGATCAATGAACAACTAATCACATTCTGGAATGCTAACGCTGTAGATCACACCCGCCATCTTGGTACGCACCTTCCATTGATTTGCACGCGAATTGTTTTACTCATTTTATGCCTCTCGGATGTAGAATATTTAAGTTCTGCTTTCACAAAATTTGTCTTGGTGGTTATTTTGACTCTTGTATAGTTTTGGTTTGTGAAGTTTCTCCAAATATATAATTATAATGTATTATTAATAGTTTGCTATATAAATCATAATATGTTAACGGGAATTATACTGTTCCTGTGTAAAATATTGCATTTCTATAAAGTAGCATGAGTAAAAGAGAGCATGACGATAAACTGTGCGAAAACAGAAGTTAAAACTATACTCCTGAAAAGTATAAAACGAGTAAAACAATTCCTATGTTAATCAATGGAAAGTGCGTACCAAGATGGCGGGGGTGATCTACAGCCTTCTACCAGATAACCAAACAAATCCTCTCTGTTTTTTTATGACTTTACAAAGGGATTGAGAGGGTGTTGTATCAGGATCTGATCCAGCTGATTTAGCAATATGCTTAGAGACTTAACAGCTGTATTAATCCTTCTCAGATTTATCACTTCATTCTGGCAATACGTCGGGTTTGTTTTAATGCTTCTTCTCTATTATCTATATCTCAATTTCTAGTGTACAATAACAATTCTCACTGTCGTCTTTGTGTTATTTTTTTAATTATTACTATTTATCTCGGAATTTTTTTTCCAGCAAGTTCAAATAAGTAATCACACATTTGGGGTAGTTTTACATGCAAAATAGTGGCAAAAAGGAAAGAGAAACCCGAAACGTCTAAACAGAAGATTTCTGCTTCCTTGTGTTGACAGGTGGAGGGAAATTTCCCGAAAGGTAAAATTCGGGGCCACATGAAAGGTAAAAGGTGGAATATGTTAAAAATCGGGAAATTTTATTTAATATTTTTGTCATTTTTTATGCATTAATTTTCAGTAACTTTGAAAGTAAAGTAGCAAAAGTGATTTTTCTTTACACAAATCGGGAAATTGTTCAGTATGTTGAGGGGATTTTTGTGACGGGAACCTGACAACACTGTCGTAAAGGCTAGTTATATGGTAATATGACGGAAGGTCAAGAATAAATAGAAAGATTGCTATTTCTAAAGTAACAATATAATAAGGATATCCTTTCGGGTTTCTGTCAGAATATATTAGAGATAACTTGGAAGTACTAACCATTTATTCTTCCAAGATTTCAGGTGGGGTGGGGACAAGAGGGTTTATGTTGTGATTTTCAATGGGGGGACAAGGATAGCGCCAATACACATACTGCTTTCCTTTTTAAGTTTTGACTGACATTATCCCCTCATTTTGTACCATATTAGTATAATTTTCTCTGGCTGGAAAGGGCGAGCGCTCCCTCGCCTCCCCACCCCCACCTGATGAGCGGCCTTGGGTGGGGGAAAGTAAAGACAACATTGGGGTAGCTTAGCAGAATTTAAAAGGAATTTTGTAAACCTTCTACCGATTTTAATTGTAAAAAAGCTAGAATTAACATTCTCAAAGGCTCTGGTGGTCTCTTGAGAACATTTTAGTCACGCAAGCATTATTTTTTACAAAATAGGCTGGTAACACTGACAGTTGCAGTGATTAGGTTGGGGAAAATCGACAGTACTTGTGTCGAATATTTTTAATGCCAAATTTGGCCCAGCTGGGTCTAAGTAACTGAAAGCAATTTGAATAACTGATTATTTTTTAAAAAAAAATAATGGACTGGCAACACTGAACTACTACACCAATAAAAACCGTTTTGGTGGCTCTTAGCTAGTCTAGCGAAGACCTATTGAACAGCACCTCATGCAGTGTTGAAAAAGTTCTCTAAAATTTCGTGGCCAATGAGGCCACTGGAAAAAGTTTGCGGTGTCCATTTGTAATCACTGGTGGCCTCATAATATATATATTTTTGATTGACGTTAAATATTTATTACATGCATGTTACATAATAATGCACCATCATTTGTAAATAGTCAAGAACTAGGACGAATAACCATGCAGATAAAAAAGTGAAACATTTCTCCCTTCTATACTTTTCCTATTTTCTAGATATGGTTTCTAAACCAGAACAACAAGAGTAGAGCAGTTTACAGCAAAGAACTAGTGGTCAAAATTGGCCACCAGGTGTGACTCTAGGTGGCCAAATCTAATAATCTATGGCCTTGGCGTGCCAATTTTGCATAGTTTTTAAACACTGGCCTCATGTATGTATTTTCTTCTTATGGATTATGAGATATATTTTAAGCATGGGCTGGCAATACTGAAAACGGGGTTCCTGGTGACCGGGAACATCCGCTGCATGTTCCTATTGTCTCAAACAATGCTTATGTACGTTGCTGCTATGACTAAAATAATGGAAGCAAAAAAATAAGCTGGCAACACTGGTAAGTAGATTGCTTGGCAATGTAGTCGACCTCAGTGTTTTTTGTATTATGTAGAATAATATTTACGCCAAGGTTGACGCAGCTAAGTCTAATTGAATGAAATCAATTTGCACAATTGATTTTTTTACAAAATGTGCTGGCAACACTCAACCATTACACCAATCAAGATTAGCCAAGACTTTTCCAACGACACCTCAAGCATCTCTTTACACTTTGTAGTTTCTGATATTTAAGGGATCTAAAATTTAAAGATTTTTTTTTTCTTTTTCGAGTATCGCTGGTTTAACTTAACAATATCATGTTAGTTTTCTCAGAAATGTAAAATGCGAATATCTGTATTTGATCAGAAATATTCTCGGACTTCCTACACATATTAAGCATTAAAATGAAACATCCCTAGGAAATTCTCACTTACATTGTTATATTGAAGCCTGTAAACACAACAACGTACCAACTTAACATGTATTCTATTTTTGGCAGATCAGGAAAAATGCACCCTTTAAATTTTGCTGTGTCCGTCTGTTCCATACATTTATAACACAGGCTAACGCCTAAACGAAAGCACGCAGAGATAAACTAATTTCAGATTCGAGTTCAGTGATCTCGGTTTAACCAGCCAATCATAAACTAGTCGGCCATTATGTCAGCCCTAAGTTAATTATATAAGCAAGCTAGTATGTTGCCATCGGCTCAGTCCTAAGTTCATATCAAACTTACGAGTACGTTGTCATCGGTTCAGCCCTAAGTCTATACTATAAACTTACTATTACGCTATCATCCGGTAAGTCCTAAGTTTATAATATAAATTTACTCGCAGGTTGTATCGGTTCGGCCCTAAGTTAAAACAACAAACTTACGAGTATGTTGTCATCGTGTCTACCCTAAGTTCAAACACTAAACTTACTAGCACGTTGTCATCGGGTGTGCCCTAAGCTTATAATACAAACATACAAGAACGTTGTCATCGGGTCACCTCTAAGTTTAAGCAATAAACTTAGGAGTAAGTTGTCATCTGGTCTGCCCTAAGCTTATAATATAAATTTACTAGAACTTGTGTGTACTATAATCTGTAGTTAGTGTTTCGCTCGTCACCTTGTAAGCAAGGGGTCCTGGCTTTGGTTTGCTATGGGACACATTGAACTTTAGACCTCGTTCTTAGAATGTCATATCAATACGATGGAAAGCAATGACAAATTACCATGAGTTCAACTTATCCTTTGGATGTATTTTTAATCATCAATGTTATGATTCAACATGCTTAAAGAGTGCAAAATTTTCTACATTGGTGGTAAGTACAGTTCTGAGTCAAGAAGAATCGTCTAACTTGCCTCTGATTAAGAAATCCTTGAGACCGTGGTATCAACATCAACTTACACTATGATTAAACCTCTAATCTTTACAGTAGGATTATAATAATAAAATTCATCATATTTCTAAAAAAAATACCAAAATAATCAAATTATAATCTTTAGCCATTCGTCTGTTGATAATTTAATCTGCATATTTTATCTTTGCTGAGTTATGAATTGAATCTTATCTCTTTATGGTCTTGTTACATCTTTCGCTCACGCCAGGATGGGGTAGGTAGAGGATGGGAAGCGTACCGGCCATGGCCTTAAGGTTCCATCCCGATATTTGCCAATTGAATCTGATAGGAAACCCTGGAAAATATAGGTCAGGATAACCGGTCACAGGGTTCGACCTGTGAGTTATGAATGATTATAATGATACGTATTCTGCCTGGAGGTAGGATAATAAAGGAAAAGCTCCAGGGCAAAGTGAACTAACCGAGGTTTGCCATTTACTTCTATCGCATTGATATGGCTGGACCAACAACGAGACTCCCTACGAATAACTGAGTCAAGGACAGAACTACCTAAATTTGGGATTAACAGATTTCTAACTACTGCGTTACTATGCATCAATCGGGACTCGAACCCGAAACATCTTGATTTCAAAGTGGATGAATGAAAACACCAAACATACGTTCAGAAATATTGTGTATTTGAATTTATTTATGGCCTTTTAGGTATCTCAGTCTCATGCCTGGGCAGGGTGGGGTGGAGAGAGTTTGAAGGTAGTCGGCCAGGGCCTAGTTAATATAGGCCCATCTAATATAACTGAGGAAAAGCTTTGGAAAATACCTAGTCAGGATGGGTGTCTGGGATCGTTCCCAGGACCTTCCGATTGCTAAACCAACTCTCTATCAACTGAACTATGACGGCTCGGTTATAATAAATATTCTGAGTTTGTTGTGTATCTTTGTTTCCTAAAATTTATTAGTTTTTTTTTTAAATTAGTTGATGTTACCTTATACTTCCTACAAGAATGTTTTTAACTTTTCATTGTTTCTTCCCTTCTTTTCTCTTACGTATATTTTTCTTTTTTTCTTTTCTTTCCACATGTTTGAAAGTTCCTCTTATATAAACTCCGCTTTGTCCTCTGTCTTGTGTCTCTTTATTGAATACTGACAAATCTCTCCCCTAAGTCTCGACAAAACGTTAAGAAAATCGTCGCTAGGAGTCACTTGAGTCGCTGTTAGTAGAGACGACGGCAAGGAACAGAAAATCTCCCCTGGTTTATGGATCAGCGTGGATCAACCCCGGAGGCGAAAGACTCGAAAGGAGACCTGTTGCTTCCTTTGCTTGATCCCCTCCTCCTCCTCATCTTCTTCTTTCATCTAAAGACGGAACTCACGTTCCTTTGGAAGAAAGAGAGGATAGAAAATAAAGTGGGGAATCCCCGCGACGACTCAGCTTCACATAAAGCCAAAGTGGCCCTTCGATCATCTTGCCCTCCCCTTCCCCTACATCCCTTCTATAGAGGCCAATCTCCCGTCCTTTTATCCTCGTGTTTTATCCGATTTTCCCTCACACCACTACCGCCATACACACACGCACGCACACCCTTCTTATAGAAGATAGGAGGGGGAGATGTATGGAAGAGAGAGAAAAACAACATCCGAAAAGGAACAGAGTAAAAAGCTAAGAGAAGAGAGGGAAAAGAATTGAGAAAAGCCGGAAATAGGAAAGCGAGGCTTCCAGAATTGTTTGAAAGCAAGCATTTTTTGTTGGAGAAAATTCAATAACACTTCAGGTCGAACGCGGTTTTGATTCTTTCTTCATATGTTTATGGGTTAAATCTGTTCGGCGGCTCCTTCGACCTACAGCCTCTCCCCCTTTTTCCTAAACAACAAGAACGTGGAAACAAGAAAATGATACAGGATATGTGGGTGAAGTAGTATGATGAAATGTTGGTCCTTCCTATACCTGTTTTACATAGAGAAGAACTCTGCATTTATGTGTTTTATATTATTATGAGTCTTCTATTATTTTATTCGGAACCAAGCCCGGGAATTATAATACTGATTCTGGAGTCGGAATGCCGATATTGGTGCTTATGGAATGTCAAAATATCGGTATTCCCGAATATTTAGATTAAAATTCCACAATTGACTTCAAGTTTCCGATCCCAACGGCAACCCATCCAAACTGAGGGTTTTCTTCAGTCATACCAAGCAAATATCGGGATGGTGCCTACTGACTAAGCCCGGGCCGATTACATCTTTCAACAGTCTCTCCCGCGCCTTTTTCTCGGACTGAGTCTGAGATGCCTAAAGGCCGTAAATAAGTCCAACCGAACACTTCTAGAAGCAATTATAAAAGTTTAGGCGTACTTCGGACTCCATAGTGTAGTGGTTAGAGTGACGAACTACAAATTACAATGTTCCAGGTTAGAATCCCGTAGCAGACAGGTATAGAAATTACAAACGATACCTGAAGATGAGAGAACAAAAATTCTCGCGGAACGTAGTAGAAGTAAATGCACAAATATTATATAATCACGTAAATAATGGATAATGTCTCACTAAATATGTTTGCTAATAACAAAAAACCATTGTCGTCATCGTTCCAGTAAAACTTGCAAAATGGTGCAGCTAATCGAGATGAGCGAGCTTAAGCAAATTGCTATTGATTGTCTTAGTGAACAGCGCCATTACGGAAAACTAGTTTTTCTTGGAACTCCTTGCAAAGTAACTTGAGTTTCACCGTATTTACAACTGAAAAACAAACTCAAGGACGTAACCGATCTCCGATTTTGTAATACTTTTTTTCAGTACACATTCATCATGTGATTTTCTATTTCTATGGATCTAAACGATCTCCACAGGTGGTGTGATCACTATGCCAAATTTGGCATCTGTAGCTATCATAAGTTCGTAGCTCTTAGGCGTCGAAAGTGACGTAGAACTCGATGCTAATCAAGGGACTACATCGATTACAAGAGTAACAAAAATACTTGTCTATACTTTTGCAGCTTCTTCTTCTCAATCGTCATCGACTAAAGTAACGGTATCTGTGGGGGGAGGAGGGACTCATAAACATGATGGTATCGACTTTATTGTCTACCTTCTGAGCTATATAATATGTTGGTCGTAACAGCATCGGGCTACCCTCAGTGCAAAGACATAAAGCTAATTTCGTTTTAAACATTCCTGTAGGTTATACAACCAACTGTCACAGAAGCACGTCACATCTTTCAAGGATGACATACCTTGGTGAGCACCCTGTCGTGGTCAAGAATAATGAATATAACGGTCAATAACTTAATTTATGTGCCATCCCATCTTTCGCCTGGTGAAACTGAAGGAAAACATTGAAACAGACTATTAGGATAGCCTCGTTGAGAACTCAAATCTGCTTGTAGGTCCGAAGTTGATCGGGTGCTCTTTGCGCGCGTGGGCAAGCATTCAAGTCTCGTGGGCGGGGAAAAGTGGTGACATTGAACCGAGTGGTTCGGATCTCACTTTTATTAAATGCTGTAGATGTGCTCGCCAGGTCGTTTAGAACGTGAATAACAATTCATTCACTCGAACCTGCTTACATCTACTTTTCTGTTCCGAAGTTCGCGATGGTATCACCGGGATTGGGTGACTATTTTTATTCATGATTCTATTACTCCTTCTCCTATTTCTCTTCTTCCTCCTCCTCATACTACTATTACTTGTACTTAATGATAGTAATACAAGAAATAATTTTCGAAAATGAAGACAAGAGTGGCCAAATGGTATGAAGAAACGTGACTTTAACACGTTATTCCAGTGCGATGTGACTATATCAACTGTGAAAGACATACAAAATATTTACCAAGAGAAATCTGGTAACGTGGTAGAGATTTTGGTAAAGTTTTATGTAGAGTGATTATTTATTTATTCATACTTATCGCTTGCATTTGCTCCAATATCACAAACTCGTCTCATGTTTTAGAAACGATATTTCTGGGAATTAATTAGTAAAGGGTTTCTCTAGCAGACATCATTTCGAAAAATGATTATGGGAAAAGGACCCTTCCCGAGTGCTTACATTGCGCACTTTGGATCAGCACTGAAATGTACGCAAATCCAAGTTCTGCTCCAGAGTACTTACAATTAAGTTCTCCAGCAATCCCCTCAGGCATAAGCTGGGAAGGCTATGGTCATCTTTTTACCTTTCCTCTTTTTCCTGGGCGAGTGCTCGTCGAGGGACACTATCCTTCACGCTTATAACGAGCTTAAGTCTTAAATTCCTATCAACGCCCAGAAATATCAACTAAAATGCTTTCATAAAGATGACGACGTGATAAAGATGCTTATTGTTATCTCGAAAGACGTATTAATGTTCACCACGTTCTTCATAAAATACTCCTGGTTCAAAAGTGAGTAACACTTGATTTTAGCCCGTCAGCAAACTTATTCAGCAACGCACTACACTGCACTAGGACGCAGACACATTACACTATTTTTTCACATAATCATCGAGTCAGTGCAAACATTTGTCTGAACGTTACCACTTATTCGATACCCTGCCGATAGAAATCCGTCTCCTTGTCATGAATCTATTGGACAACCACCGCTTTCACCTAATCATCTTTGGAAATTCTTTGTCCATCGAGATATTCTATTACCCTACCAAAGAGGTGGTAATCACACGTCAAAAAATCCAGACTGTAAGCCTGATGCGGCCATAGTTCCTCTCCTATCCAATAATTTGAAGCAAAGTTTCTGTGGTGCGCGCCTTTTGTGGCGTTGTATTGTTATGAATCACCCTTGCTTAACTTCGCACGCCTCCTGTTTTAAACGGACCACACACCGCCAAAATTTTGTAATTACCCTCAGTGCAATTTAGCCAGTCGTACTGTTCGCCATTACTTTTACAACAACAAAGAAACTATCTCTGTTGGAAGGTCTGTGGTGCTCATGCGCCACTCATGTAGCATAATGTTGCCAAATTCTAACTAGACTTCTTTTCATTTTCCTTCGTAATGAATTAGAGATCTAGTATTCACTTGAAAAATAGTGCAAATGCGAACAACGCCCCTCAGGAAGCAGATTTGTGGAAAAAGGAAGCAGATTTGTGGTAAGAATGTAATTTTGTCCTTGAGTAGGGTGGTCTTTCTTTTGAATGAATTGATCATCGTTCTGTGATTTGTGAGAAAAGAATATTTCATTTCATGTATCACTCTAACACAAGTGTGATTAGCCCCTACTAATGTGTTTGCGTTACAGGAACGTTACCAGGATTTCAAGTAGAATCTGAAGAGTGTTAGTTTACATTGTGAATTTTTAATGATCTTTTTAAGGACCATCCTCGCACTTGTTAACATTTTTTTTTTCAAAACATAGCAGCATTATCAATTTTTTTTAGAACATAGCGCACTAGTACTTACAAATTACTACAAAATAGATTGGACAGCAATCTCAAGAACTTGTCGATTGATGAGTACTGGGACTTCAATTAAATAATGACGTCATAGTGTTTGAAAACAAATCACTCATCAATGGACTAGACCTCGAGATCGCTGTCCATTGTATTTCATAGTAATTTGTTAAGTTCTTGTGCCCTATGTTCTAACATTTTTTAGAGTGCTCGTAGTTTTTTAAAAAAAATAGAAATTTTTTAAAATAATGGGGCGGGCGCGAGGAGGGCTCTTAACTATTTGTCGTAGAATTTGGAGATTCTGTGACGGTGAATTTAGGATGAGGGTGAAATTAGAAATGTTGTATCTACACATACTTTAAAGTATAATATCAAAAAGTCAATGCTTTCTTTTTATTAACAACTTGATCGAAACAGTATTTTACTAAAATCACTACTTAGTTGAATTAAAATTCGAAATCATTATATTGTTCAATTACAGACAGAAAAAAATCATTTCGGCAGACCTACAGGCTGAGGTTGATTTCGAGGTATTTTTGATTGAATTTATTGGGGTAAGTGCAGAATAAAAACACTAAGTAAATATACTTTTATCATTTTATTTTCATTATAAAATTATAATATGGTAACTAATTACCCTAATAGGTTAACTAATTACCGTGAAAACTTTTTGTTATTAGAACTGAATGCAGTGATATTCCAATTGAAATTAACAGGTCCAATGAAACCCGCCACCTTATATACCCCTAACGAAATATGAGCGCTATCGAGAAACTAGTTATTGATTTATAGATTAACCATCAAGAGCTTTTCAACGTTACCCCACAACAAGGTTATAAAAATTTCGAATTTCCACCCCCACCCTCATTCGTACCCCCACAATCCCTGAATCGTTGGTGTCACCGTAAACTTCTTAGGGAGTACTATAATTTATACAGACAAAGTTTCCCTATAAA
>JAGDQP010074167.1:0-10301 GCA_022664845.1 Lepisma saccharinum | reverse complement strand
AAAGATACCTTCTTTGCTACATGCATTCGTCACTTTGCAATCAAGAGACCTGAGGATCAATCCTCGATTAAGAACTTTGTCAGAACTTCGTAACTGGGCTGCATAGGAAGTTTATATTTAAATTAGAAAATAAGATAAAACAAATATTTTTTTATTGATTGACGTTTCGGACACAAATGTATATATTTTAGAAAGCAAATGTTAAAGATATAGGAAAAAACAAAAAAATATGTAAAAAATAAGACACTTCAGTTCCACGTATAATGAAGAATATTTGAAACCAGAGTTGCCAGATGCATGGAATAGAAAAAGTCTATTGTATTATTTGATAAGTTACTATCTTGTCCAGTAGATTTTTGGTTACTTCGTTTCAATAAAGTATTTAGAAGAGAAATTGTATAGTATTTAAGTAGCCTTGTGTGTGTGCTGAGAGCAACATTTGCATATTTAAAGGGAGAGATGGTATTAATTTAATATACACTATGTTGTTATGTACGTTTGTGATTCTTGTTTATTTTCATTCAATAAAGTATACAAAAACAGAAACCATATTCTTGTTTGTGTTATGACGAAGTGTTGTGACTGTGTGTTTGTGTCTTTGACAGTCTTGTCAATGTGTCAATCAAATATAAGGATGATGAAAAGTTATTTAAAAAAAAGTTCCCCCCACGTGGACCAAATTGAAGATATCATTCGATGTTTTTAAATTCCCTTTTATAATGAAAATTTAGTTCAACATTCTTGTCAAAGTAGAACAGGCTAGAAACAGCACATATGAGATAGACAATAATGCAATATAACACATTTGTATTAAATCTTCGAAAAAATATCTGTAAGTTTCAAACAAACAGTTAAGAAAATAATTCAAATAATGAATGCACAAACCGAAGCTTCGCAGAAATCAAGAAACAAGTTAAACGACCGATACAAAACCTAATTCAGTCTATGAAGCAATCATCTGCAGAACAAGAGAAATATGTTGAATGTTTTTTTTTGGTTTCTCTACGCAATCGGTAAAAATTGCTACGAACACAAAAAGGTGAGGAAGTTTTCTCAAACATGGAAACATTAACAAGAACGATCAGAGTTAGCAGTTATCTGTAAAATAGTAGTTTAATCAAATAAGGTGTGAATTCTGTTTGACAAAGAATTTTACCTAGTACTTCCTTCAATTGTTTGAGAAGATTAATTATTCGTATTATATCTATGAATTTTCAACCAGCCACTTCATAACCATTGAGATCACTAACTGAAAATTCTATAAAAGATTCTACGTTCTAAGTACAAATATATTTAAAGAGATTCTAAAAAATACAATTGAGATTTTAGTGGATTCAATACTGCTGCTATCGATTTTGGATTTTTAAAACCATAAATAAAAAGTTTTAAATAAAACACAAAATGTGATAATATAAACTTTATAGCTTACTGAATACCGTATTAAAACAATGTCAATTAAGCAGCTGTGTATTATACGTTTTTCGCTTGCAATAAGATTTTTCTGTACAAATTTAACTATAAGTATCCTAATGTTAAATTTTTAATTTAACATTTTTTTTTTAAATTAAGAATATCTAAATAATTTGTTTTACTAGTAACAAAATCTTTCCAAACATCAACCAAATTTACCTAATCCAAACAAATTTCAGTTAAACCGAACCTAACCTATAAATTGGTCCTACCAAAATCAAACGAATTAATAAATTAAATAATCGAAACAAATAAAAGCAACAAACCAAATTAATGAACAAATTGCTCAATTAACCAGCAAACCGAACCACAAACCTACCAAGCAATGAAACAAATAAATTGACTGATCTAAACAAAACCATCCCTAACCAAGAAGTTCTACCTATCGATCACTCAATTAATTAATCAATCAATCCATACACATTAAAATAAAGCAGACCCATCTATCATTCAGCCCATAGATGTACATACGGTAGACGGATCTACTTCTAGCGACCCGAAATTGAAGCCAGCACAAGCCATGAGTACCTGGCAGGTGTAATTGATTAAAAAAAACAACAACTGAACATTACGTTCCGTACAATACCATATTTAGAATATTCCTACCTTCCTCCTCTCTTTCGTAGCTAGATCTTCCTCCATTCTGTGCTTCCACACGCCCAGGCATACGCCAACCAATAAGACGCAAGTTAATCCCAATCATCCAGGCAAGATTAATCGAAAACCGGCGTCAAGTTGAATGAACTTAATTGTATTAGGCCAGTCAATCCGTCTACCGTATTTACATCCATATCAATTAGCCAAGTAAAACAGTGAACTTAATTTATTAATGACGTTGCTCGTAGCATTGACTTGATTACATTATATTCTTTTGCTTTCACAGGGCTTCGCACAAGTAACAGCGTGCTTTCAGTTAGATTAATGTATTTTTGCTTTACATAATAAACTTGGTACAAGATACACCATATTTACCCTTTCACATATATCTCCTTCAGCTCCTTGGCGTTCTTCCACTTGTGTAACCAACCACTGAACGCTGCCCACATTCAGAAGCAAAAATTGTGCTTGATTCGCAAGTGACAGGACATGCTTTTCATCTGGAAAAAGGAAAGAAAATGTAATTGACAATTAATTGACAACATATTGAAATACAATTGCATTATGATGAGAGAACCAGCATCGGTAGATTTCCGGAACTTCAGGAAATTCCAGTCCTGATGCTGCTCCCCACACAAATAAAAACAGCTTTACAGTTTATTAGAAAACATAGTGGAGATTTAAGAATCAGCGCCCGGTCTTTCCACAGATGGCAGGTCTTCGGAACTCCACAAGATTCCCATCCCGATCCCGACGCTGATTCTTACTCAAACAAAAAATTTTTACAAGTTAAAATTATATAGACCATAGAAAATTGGTTTTAATATGTCAATTATATGCATTATTTTAATACGTTGCTTGGGAATGATAAACGCCTCTGACCTCCCGAAGCCAATGGGTCTTCGGCACGGTTTTATCCGGAATTCCAGGAGATCCACCCCTCGGTCACCGGAAACCGTTCAACATTATCCATATCAAATTTTAGTTTAATAGTTATAACTTCATAACTTTAACCTAGGGGTATAGAACATAACTGAAAACTTTAAAACATAGGACAACATTTTTTACTGTCATTATGTAATAGATATGTATGTAATACATAAATAGCCAGTGCTTTCTTTCTCTTTAAACTTTATATATGTCGCTAAGAAAAGCCGGAAGAGCTATTTAAGGTAAAACTAAAGATAAAAATAGGAAAGAATAGTTACATCATATTGTACCGGTTCTAAACACATTAATAATATCTACCTGAACTTGAGATGCCTAAAGCCTGTCAATGAATTCAACATAAATAATACACAGAATAATACACAGATATATATATATATATATATATTTCGATCTTTATGAGATCTTCTAAAGTAGAAAGAAAGAAATGACGAAGAAAGATAGAAATGAAATTCACGTGCACGAAAACAAATGAGTGAAGCAATAGTGGTGCCACATAGCGAACAACGCATCGAGTTTGTAACAATTGACTAACCCATTACGTGCAAGTTTCAGGATGGATTCGTGTAAGATTAATCATTGAAAATCCTGTGCAAAACGGAGAGGAAGGAGGGGGTGGAGGTAAGCGTTATTCAAGATTCGGATCTGGTTTTGCTTTTGCGATCAAGTCGTGAATGAAGATTCTTTCCCACAGGTGGCGTTTTGAGGTGTTTTATTAGTTTATTCTCGTGTCAGAAACTTGTAGAAACACAGTAATATCATTTTTTTATTTTATTTTTTTTACCAAAACTTGGCCACGTACAGTGCATTATCTGAGACCTGATATAGGCTGTTTGAGGTGTTGGTCCTAGGGGGAGGAATGTGTATTATAGTGACACGGAAAGACAGACAAAAATTGATTTTATGTGACTAGGGTATTTAGTTTTTGTTGGAGAGAGTGCTGGAAAACTCGTCTACATTTGGTGGGAAATGGTGATCTTGTGTCTGGGTCGGACTGAAGAATGCGGAAGTGAGAATGTAAGAATTGTTTGATCTTGGTTAGTTTAGGATGATTACAGCCAGTGGATTCGGATTGAAAGCTGTTGGGTTGATGGATGAAAATGTTAAATAGACAGATGTAACTTCGAGGCGACTTCTCTTCTCATGTTTGCTGGGTTTGCCATTAGCTCATTTTTCATCTATTTATATGTCAATCTATTGGCTGTCTATTTATATGGCTATCAATTTTTCTGTGTTAATTTCAACACTTACCACACACAAGATTATTTATAAATGTCGCTTGTAGGCCTTCCTGGACACCTGTGCGCCCCCGCAACGCGGGGTCTCGCGGCATTGTAGTTACGCCTCTGCCTATAAATGAGCCAAATAAGCACACCGATAACGGTTATCCTTTAATACTTGTTAACGGCTTTGTACGATGCCATGCAAACACAGTCGTTACTTAGGTCGTTAACCATATTGGGTTAGGTAAGTAAATATTTTTCAATGCAGCTAAAGCTCTATTCCACCTCAGACTGCAGAAGATAATTAAAATAATACTACTAGATTGTAATTGAACTTAATTTGGAAGTAAAAATATTTGTACAAAGTGCCGTTTTGAAGCAGAGTAAAGAATTAAATGGAAAGCCACAAAGAAACGCCAAACAAAGACAGTATGAATATAGAGAATGTATCTTGACCTATACCTGATTTCTCATCACTTTTTCGCAGCTTCGTCACACGACTGTCTTCTTGCCATTGGTGAATCAATCGGAGGCCATCTTTACTCAATGCCTGAGACAACCAATCGGAAACTTCATCGCCGCAGTCCCAACCAAGGATTCTATCTCCACATACTTTGCTTTGACAAAGATAACCAACAGAATTCGGATCTGTTGGTTCTGTCGTCTCTCTTAATGGAACCCATATAGATTGCAAATCTAAAGAAAATAATATTTGAGAAGTATTTTACCAAAACAACCAATTAACGAGTAAGAAATCATATGTTTCAAAATATAATTTCTTAAGTTCTAAAATTATTGCACTTTCTACGTAAAAAAAAAAAAAACTTTTCACGTTTATTTATTCGGCACGATGATTCCTCAGTGTTATGGTGTATTTAATCTGCCGTCATTTGTTGATAGCAACACTTAGATGAAATTCATCAGCAGTAAATCAACATGTTAGATACAAGGACACAAGAGGGATGGTTCAAGGCGGAATATGAAACAAATTTGAACATTTACATTATCTATCAGTTTTTTTAAATTTATTTTCTCCTTGCTTCAACAACTACTTTTGTTCGGAAAATTCAGGAAAATCGTAAACATTCATACCAGAAAAACTTGCTTCTTTATAGAAAACTTATTTTAAAAATAGTATTACTATAAACTATACTCTATTATAGACTTTCACTGTACCGTATTGTAGAATTTTTCCAATTTTATGAGCTACTTTCACTACGTGTTATTTTGTAAATAATTATTTTCTTCTATTGCATAAGCTGTGTAATAAGAAACCGTTTAAAATTAGCCTCAATGTTTGTAATCATACACATATTTTTATTTAATTTGTCAGTTGCTGATGTTGAACTAAATATAAGCTTTTATATTGGTTTTTGTTAAAATAAAGAAGGGACTTTCGGGTCATCTTTATTCAAGTTTTTATATGTTCAGCTATCTGGTAGATAGATAAAATGAATTTTATGGGCGGTAACAGTACTATGGCTTACGCCCGTTCTGATCTGGTATGCTGTATTTCACAAAGTGTCTGAACATCAACTACTGGTGTTTCACGTCTCAAAAGCGCTGTTATGAATGTGAGGTCGGACGCCCTTTCATTGTTCCAATACTTTTGGAGTAGACTTTCCCAGTAAATTCTGGTAAAATAATACTCAAATTATTTCATTTACTGCGAACAAAGACGAGTGGTAGTTAGCCGAGTATGTTTAGTATGCAACCATCGCTCCAACTCATCCGATTGATGTGCAAGTGAGTTGAGATCGGGGCTAGTTTTTTATTCCTTTTTTATCAGGAAGTTACGAGTCTTGCTTTATGGATAGGTGTGTTACGCCACTGGTACAGGAAAAGGAACATTCTAAACGGTTGCCCCCGTGTAGGAAGAACAAAATTGTCGAAAATGTTTAGGTTTTCATTAGTGTTTCAGATCCGGACATCGAAACTAATGGGCCCTGCTCAAACCAGAAAAATAGCCCCAGAATCTAATTTCAGGTTATCAAATGGGACATAGATTCATGTCCCTCTTCCAATGATCCACGGTCAATTATGGCTGACCACTGGTAACGACGGAAAGAATTCATGGCTTTTAAGTAGCAACACGACCATAGAGTGTATTAAGGGCAAATACCTCCCGACGAATATTGCTGGCACTGTCAATTCCGTATTCATACGGAAACATTTCGTGGTGAATGAAAACTTTGACTGACGATTTTCTTTGATAACACGCATGACAGCTTGACAAACTTTTGCGGGTCAACCAGGTCGGGGAAAAATTGACGTGGTTTCCTGACGTTCTTCCACTTCGCGATAATATCTCTAACAATATACCCAGCCACACCTAGTGTACACTGTAAGTCAGAAATTAATGAACAAATAAATATCAGGCCGTGGAATAAAAATGAACAAGAACGGTGCAAAAATGTTATTTGTAAAATTGTAACTGAATAAACATTTCATCATATGCCATCTAGTGACTAAAATCTACAAATCAGGGGACATTTTTGCAGAGAAAATAATGTTCCACTGACTTGAATCCCCAAAGTAGTCGATCTAATGAATGCACAAAAAGTCCGTCGGGTGTAGCAATACACGCACAACGATGCTGCATGTTGTTAATAAAGGTGTCAGCCACCCCTATTGCTAGTGGAGATCCTTTTAAAGATCTTTTAGTCTTCGTAAAAGGTGGGGGTGAGGGGCCGGCAGCCATACGTCGACCTAGAGCATGCCACATGTGCTCGATATGATTAAATTCCAGAGACCTTGCTGGCCACGACAATTTCGAATATGGTGTTACTCCAACTACTGGCTGAAGGAAGACACGTCCTCTATGGATACGGTCATTATCATCTTGCAAAATGAATTCGTCAGCTCTTTCTAATAAAGATGTCAACCCTATATCACTCAGCTGTCACGGTTTCTTTCATAGATGTGGGATGGATGGTAACGTGTTTGTCTTCTCGCTAGACGCATCCAAAAATCACTGTTAAGAGAAAATGGGAACTCATAAATGAAGACGACTCATAAGTGAAAAAAAAAATGTGATCTAACCCACTCTACACAAACCTTTCTGAACTAATCAGGAATGTTAATTAGTGTTTGTCTGAAGAAGATGTTGCTAGAATACTGAAATCGATTCGTTTACTGTGTGTGTGGCTTATTACAAAGTACAGTGTATAAGTCTTATCAGCGTATTTAAATTAATTAATATCAGCGTCTAAAATGAAGAATTACTGCATTTGCATATTCTCCAATCCACCCACAAGCTGAATATTTATATATGTATTAAATAACAACTTCTATTTACCTGGAAATGATAACCATAACTTCTGCTCTTCAAGATCTATTGTTGGTTTGATTAGACAAAGCCGCGTGTCTTGTTTCTGGGTCAAACAAACACCAGCAGGAGTGGCGATCATCCACTCTCTATCATATAACAAACCACGTGATCCTATCACCCACTTCTGAGCTGAAAAAGCTCCACAAGATTTCACTGGGTAAAGGAAAATATGACTGAGTTTAATGGCATCTGGTAAGTTCTCAGTTTCATTATTTACTTGCTTTGGTATTAGATTGGTCACAGCCTGCACAGGATTTTTCTGAATATTCGTAGGTATAGGTGGATAGTTGATAACATTATTACGCACCTAGAAAGTACGAAAAAGTTACTTACTATAATATCGAAATACTACCTAGGTAGTACAGATGCTTATCAGAATAATGGAAACACCTGAACGAAAGTGCAACTTACCAGATTAATATGGTGTCGGGCCACCTTTCGCCTTCAGAACAGCCTTGATGCGACGTGGGATGGAGGCATAGAGGTCGTGAATGGTAGCAAGTGGAATATTACACCATTCCTCGTGCAGGGCATCGGCCAGTTCTGTGAGAGAGGATGGAGGTGGAAATCGTCGCCGGAGTCGTGTTTCCAAGATGGACCACAGATGTTCAATTATGTTGAGATCTGGGGATTGGGCGGGCCAGGGGAGGTGTTGAACTTCATCCCGATGTTCCTCAAACCACGCTGCAACAACTCCAGCTGTGTGAATGGGTGCATTATCATCCTGGAATATGGCGTCATTGTCCGGGAACAACATCCGGACCATAGGATGCAAGTGGTCTCCTAAAATTGCGACATAATCGTTGGCAGTGATGCGTCCGCGAAGTGTGACCACAGGACCCAATGAAAACCATGATATTGCGGCCCACAGCATCACCGTGCCGCCGCCATGTTTCACAGTTGGGCGGAGACACTGCAGATCATACGCTTCTTTGGGCGTTCTCCACACATAAACACGGCCCGTGGTTTGGAATAGGGTGAATGGTGACTCATCCGACCATACCACACGTTTCCAGTCGTCAACGGTCCAAGTTGCATGGTCGCGGCACCATTTGCGGCGTGCTAAAGCGTTCTGGTCCCTGATGAGAGGTTTGGCCCGTGCAACACGACCCCGTAAGTTCATGTCATGTAATTCGCGGCGGACTGTGATTGTCGAAACAGGTTGGGGGAGGTGCTGATTGAGTTCCTCCGTCACTTGCGCCGCAGTGGCACGACGGTTCCGCGTGACAATGCGCTTTAATACCCGGCGTGCCCTGTCACTGATGCTTTTCTTCCGCCCACTGTTCCGCTTCCCCGATGTGGTTTTCCCGTGTGTTGTGTAGGCCGTCATCACCTTCGACACTGTCCCTGGCGACACACCTAACACACTAGCCACTGCCGTCACACTCACTCCACATAACCGCGCACCAACAATTAGCCCTCTTTGAAACTCTGAGAGGTCTCCCATTTTACACTACCTCCGTCTGCTGCAGCCACTGCACACTCCTGTTCCACGACGCCTGACGTAGTATGGAGACCGACCTAACACACCACCACCAGCAGTCCGGCGCTGCGGTCGCCACGACACCACTGCCAACCCATACATCTGACGTGTTGCCAACTACAGGTGTTTCCATTATTCTGATAAGCATCTGTATATCGTATTGGCCCGAAAATAAGCCACATTTTTTATCCAAATTTCAACTTCAACGCGGCTTATATTCGTTATCTAGGCTTTGTGACATTTCATCATATCGTATGCTGTTCAAAAATGGTGATTATTTCTGATTTTCAAATAATGTAACAATACCGCTAGCGTCAGTAAACGAAGCATGTTTATTCTTCACTGTTCGCTAACAAAAACATGTTCGTTTTGGACATATAACTGAAAGTGAAGAATAAAATTGATGTACAAAAAACAGACCATATCGTAATACCGGAAGCATGACTTCAAAACTACAGGAGCTTGATTTTGTCGTAAACAAACCGTCCAAAGAGGACCTTCGACGAAAACAGTGTTCAGATTGACTTCCGGAAGGGGATCATGCCCTCATACCGGCTGGCAAGATTAAGAAGCCATCAGTCCCCCTTCTCTGTGAGTGGATTCTCGCATCATGATCCTCAATATCATCAGAGTCCATCAACAAGGTATTCAACAAATGTTGGGTGTGGAATGGGCTGGATAGCAACAAGGACGATGTACAATGAGAGGAGAGTGAAGAGAACAGAGGGAGTGATGAAGTGAATACCGGTAGTGACGTCAGTAAAGGCAACACTGAATAAGAAAATGACAATGTGTCAGATGAAGGTATACTCTGTCTTATTAAAAAATGTTTACTTGTTAGTACTAAAGTTAATAATGATTGATACCGTGCCTAACAAGAAAATATGCATTCGGTAATTTTTCTTTCCTCAATCTTTCTGGTTACTGACTTTTTTTTCTTGATTCGCCCCCGAAGTTTAAGGATGCGACTTATTTTCGGGCCAATACGATACTTACTATAATACTTGGTCAAAATGAACAAGATAATGCATATAAATCTAATTCCCATAGCTACAACGGAGAAATGACAAACAATGTATTTATTTCCTTTTTTAAAAAAATCAAGATGAAGACAATCGTGGTTAGTAATTAAAATTCAATCTTGATTTTCTCTGTAAAAACTTCATTAATCCCTCCTCATCACCACTTCTTTCTATCTTTTTCTCATTCCCCTGCCGTGATCATGCTTTTGATGAAACGTTGCAAACTT
>JAGDQP010074166.1:0-10302 GCA_022664845.1 Lepisma saccharinum | reverse complement strand
TTGATCTTTCTTTGTCACCTTTCAAGAAATCGGAGACCTCCATGATTGAGTTCCAAGCAGCGTTTTCGTGCGATGCAGAGTCAGTACCCACGTTTTATCTCTGTTTTTACAGATGGATCCAAATCAGATGAATCTATCGGATGCGCGTTTATTGTAGAAGGGGAAGCCCGCCAATTTTGTCTTAATCCCAAAGCCAGTATTTTTACTGCTGAGCTATATGCTGTTTTAAAGGCTTTGGATTTTAGTCTTGTTCATGGTTTCAACCGCATCCTTGTTTGTACAGATTCGAAGAGTGTTGTTCAAAGCCTCGACAATATGTATTCGAAACATCCGCTCGTGCAAGATATTCTCTGTAAGACAAACGCCATCTGCTCTGCCGGTGGTGAGGTTGTCTTTTCGTGGATACCAAGTCATGTTGGTATCCATGGCAATGAATTGGCAGACGAAGCTGCTCGTGAGGCCTCTTTAGGAGCTAACATTGATATTCCACATGTCCCATTTCAGGACATGATGATATATTATAAGCAAGTTACTCGGAATGAATGGCAGCGACGATGGGATGACGTAGCTGTGAA
Source organism: Lepisma saccharinum (assembly GCA_022664845.1). NCBI lineage: Eukaryota > Metazoa > Arthropoda > Insecta > Zygentoma > Lepismatidae > Lepisma > Lepisma saccharinum. The sequence continues at coordinate 9,727 of JAGDQP010074166.1, read as the reverse complement.
TAAATTGAAAGAAATTAAGGTAACTGTTGCTCCATGGAAATCATCTTGCCGAGATAGTAGGCTAGAAGAAGTCCTTTTATGTCGCCTACGGATAGGCCACAGTCGCCTAACACACGGATATCTGTTACGACGATTGGATCCACCACGTTGTAATAATTGCAATGTGGTTTTAAGTATTCGTCACGTGCTTTTAGATTGTCCAGGATATAATCATCTCAGACAACGTTATAACATCCCCAATGACATGGCGTCATTGTTAGGGGATGAACCAGGTACGTTGCGGAGAGTTTTTAGTTATGTCCGTGAGACGGGCTTATCTCCGTCTCTCTGAGATGATTATGTCACATAGCTGTTAAGTTTTATGTAGTATTATTTTATTTTTGTGAAGGCCTATTTACAGCCTTCACATTTTTACCTTTTATGCTAAAGACAATATACATCTTTAGTTTTTACTACGATTTTATTTTTCTGAAGAGCTTAGATCTTCAGCTTTTATATGGTTTTATCATTTTAGCTAACAGCTATTTTTAGACGTGACAAAGATAAGGGGCTTCCCCCGTATCGGGACGGGCGTAAGCCATAGTGCTGTTACCGTCCATACAATTCATTTTATCCTATCTTATGCGCAAAGCTAAATAAAGGAATTGGAGAAAATTATTTATTTTCGATGAAATTTTATAAACATTTTTATTCGAGGAGTCAAAATTGTGGCAAAAATTTAAGTTTACTTCCAAACAATGAAAATTTTCTATTTAAAAATTCCATTAAGAATGTATTTCCTGAGTATACAGTATACATCGTACAACTGATCACCATTTGAAATTACAATATGTGGATTTTGTGTTAACTGTATTATATGAATCTACGTTTCCTACATCAGAATCAATAAAAATGTAAAAATTAAAAATGTAAAAATTAGAAATGACAGTAAACATTTTTTTGAGTAATGTAAAGTAAACATGTCTTACAATTAAAGAATAGTTTGTTTTTTTGTAATTTCAGGGAAACTTAATTTTCAAATTACACAATCTCCATTTGGACAATTATTATGAGATTGACATCAATAAATTTAAATTATAAGGAAGTTCACATAGAGTTTCTATTATTTTATTTTCCTAAATATTTTCTTCTTCTATATTGTATCAATTCTAATTGTTTATGTCATGCTTCGTCACTGTGTATTTGATTACCGTACTTTGAGATATATATTTTTTTTACTGCATTCGGTAGCCTGGTCTATGTCCCCTGCCTGACAACATAGCAAACCAGTTCACTCCTCGATCCGCATGAAAACAAGCACATCAATTTCGATAAGCATGAATGCAAACACTAACACTTTTAATGAGTTTACTCAATTTTTCTACCTCCATAATTAGCTATTCCTGAGGAAAACGGAAAATCTGTACTTGAAAGGAAAGTGGGAAGTGTAGTGGATGGACAGTTATTTCAGAAGTCAGAATTTATTGTTAAGGTGGAAATTTGTGATGAAGCTGAGGAAAATACACTAGGATCTTACATCACACATGAAACCATTCGCAATATCGATTTCCAACAGTCCGTGGTCGAACCAGGTCAGTCAGAAACAGGGTAAGTTATTTAAGAATGTACTAGAGTGAATCCTTATTTTAACAGGTTACTTTATCTTAATTTTATCGGGAAAATTTCAGTCCTATATTCAGAATATATTGAGGGTATATTATTTTATTTCTCCAAATACTAAAAGCCGTTCACAATTCCTGAATTTTGCTAATTTCCAACGAACTTTCAAAATTCATTATCCTATTAATTCTAAGAAGTGTAGAGGAGTCTATGAAAAGCAATCATATAGGCAATATCAAAGTTCCCAAAATCTCATGAAAGAATCTGATTAAATTTTACCATCTCAGCACTAAACAGTACACCTATTAATTACGCACGGACAAAGCCCAGATTTGAACTCGCGTCTAGAGTCAAGGTGCGGAAAGATGGAAAGAGGCGAAAGTTTCTGATAATGGTTGTGCCACAAATGCAGAATATTGCATTTTTTACACACTAATTGACCGGCTTCCAAAGTGGAAAATGTAAAGATACATGACCGCACCTAACCTCCAGGTTCCGACGGTCAGTAATTTAAAATAATGTAAGGAAAATTCAAGGAAGCAATTATTAATAAATATGAACGTATAAAAATATATTTGGAAAGGGAAAAGATCTTGCCTCCCGCCGGGATTCGAATGCAGTTTTTTGTTCAGTAAGCCAATGCCTTACCACTGCACCACTTTAGAACCTGACAAACGGTGGTTTGTTCATTGTATTTACAGTAGGAACACGCGAAATTCGAACAAAATGGCGTCGCAACCGGTCAATTGATTCGGAAAAAATCTGCGACAATAATACCAGTTACCTCATTATTTATCTTTACGTAGACTTTTCTAATATCACACTAAATAAATTAACCTCGGACGGAGAGGATTTTTGAGCTTTACGTACGGTTCTCTGAATTATCATAGCTGCTGTTGCAATTCGCTCAAAGTAGTGTATGAGGGCTAGTTTCTTGGCACAGACCAAGAAATGAAATGGTATATAAGTTGTGGGACTAACTTCATATACGGTGGGGTAGGGGAAATTTCCACCTTGTAATTTACATTCTCAAGAATGGAGTTTCTGAAACAAATTCCTGCTTTGGAACGGACACATTTCATCCACATCAAATTTTGGGAGACTCCCACCCAACACTAATAAACTGGTGCACTGTTAGTAAATTTATTTCAACAGGCACCACCAGGGATTTTTAATGTTGAGTGAGATAAACATTCTGGTGCGTAATTACGTATGTATGTATTTATTAGAAGATAGCACGGATACAGCAAACGCCATTTTACACCGTTCTTATAACAATCTGATATAACAACAATAATAAAAATATTAATACTGTAAAAAATAAGATCATATTTTCTATTCATTCCAGATTCATATAAAAAGCTCTTAGGAATTTAGTTTTACTGATGCAGAAATCTGGAGGCAAAGGAGAACTATTATAAAAATGTAATAATATGTATACAAGAGATCGCTGGACCAAATACAGTCTCTGTGTTGAAAGGTAGAAATGATGTTGGGATCGGACATTTTGTGTGGGTGCTCTTAGGTTAAAAAGTGGAAGAACATCGTTGGTCATGAGTGTTCCCTGCATTGTTTTATAAAGAAATTTTAAGTCATTTATTTCCTTCGTGTGTCTGTTTTAATTCAAGAGAATTCGAAACGTCTACGTTAGATTTGTGTTGGAGTTTGGGTTCTTTGTGTTGTACAAGACGGATAAAGAAATTTTGGTATTTGTTCTATTTAGATAAGTTGGTTTCACAAGCCATGGACCAGATAGATGAAAAGTATTCAGTAGTATGATGTACACAAGCGAGAAAATACAACTGAAGTACTCTGACATCCTTAATGTCATTAAAACCTGTAGAGGAGTTCAAGAAGTTTGAGTGCTTAATTAGTTACGAATTCAATGTGAAGAGTGAAATCGAGCTTTTCATCAAATACGATACGAAGGCGTTTATAATAGTCTACCCATATTATATTAGATGGAGCTAATGTGTACGTACATTTTGTGTTATGGGTTTTAAGCTAGAAACACATTCCAGCAGTTTTGCAAAGATTGACTTTCAGTAACCAATTCAGCAGAGTCTATAGCGGCTAGAAGGAGCAAAGTATCTTCTGTAGCTTTAATGGTCTTAAACAATTTGCAGCTATCAGCGTAGATAAACTCGGGTTAATTTATTTTTTACATGAGCCAGTCTAGTAACTTTGGAATTCGACCCGTCACGATTCGTCCTGAGCTGTTAAAAACCATGTCCCTGCTGAGACTTGAACCCGGGACCTTCGAACCGATGGCCTACCGCCGCAGATCGCTCGGCCATCTGACCGGCCCATCAGCGTAGAGAAGTACAGAGCAGGAATTATCTATCTCTTTACATAAGTCATCAACGTAGAGGGAAAATAAAACTGGCCCTAAAGAGCTTCGTTGCTGGACACCTCAAAGCGTGGAAAGCACTTGGATGTGCTACCAGGGAAGACAACGCATTGTTCTCTGCCAGCCAAATATGATGTCAGAAGCTGAAGAAGGGGTCTGTGTATATCAGATATGGAGGCAAGCATGTGATTGACGGTTTCAAATGATTTGGAGAAGGTATATCACGTCAAGTTCTTGTCTATTTGCTAGGGCATCCGTGGCGTGAGATAGTAGGACAACTAAGTTGATTTCACAAGATCCATTCGGTACAAAGACATGCTGCGACGGTCAAAAACAGGCGGACGCGATTTTGAACCCTATTTGTGATTTTTTTTTTACAAATTAAACACAGGGTAGAAAGAAATGAAATAGGTCTATACGAATTAACACAGGATTTTTCAACTTTTTTCTAAAACGGAGCAATGTTTCCTTTTTTTCAGGAGTGCGGGATATAACCCTCCGAGAAGCACCTATTACAAGGAATGTTGAAAGGTGCAGATAATTGTTGGGCTAGTTTCATGTGAAACACGGGATTTATTTTCGCAGGCCCAGAGGCCCTGAAGGATTTTAGATAGATTAAAAGGCGATATACTTCCGCAGTGGTTGTGCTTATATCTGCTAGGCAATGTTTCAGATTTAAACTTTACAACAGGAAAAAATGGTGATCTGATGAAGCATTAAAATTTTCATAGAAGCAGTCATTAAATAAATAAGCCCTTTCGTTAAATGAAACAATACGTTTACTGTATGAAACTAAAGGTGGTAGACCTGAGCAGTTTATAAGAGACCAGAAGGATTGGTTACAGCTTGTGACGAAACAGATTCAATGTTATTATAATCATCTCTACGGAGGAGAGCTTTACATAACTTGCGTTGTTGAATGAAAACATGATGAGTTTGATTATTGGGATACTGTTTGCAGGGCAACCGTACACACTTCTTGTTCTTGAGGGCAAGTGTAGTTTCATGACTGTACCACATCGGAATCTTACTGGATTTTGTTTTCTTCACTGGAACATAGTATTTTATAAGAGCGTTGAAGCATATATAAAAGAAATCCAAGGCATGCTCCACGTGTCCTTATATTAAATTTTATCACGGTATTGTTGTTATTGCAGTTTCCACTAAGTCCCAATTCGTTTGTCCAACAGAGGCGAAGTTCGTTGAACAGGAGAACGTCAGCGGCGAGGAGGAGGAAACTGCAGTTCAGTGTCAAATGAGAGGTGGTCCGCTGTTTCAAAAGTATTTCTGCTTGGAATGACCTTCACTTTTTAGAGGGTGGAAAGAAGTAATTCTAAAACAAAATTAATCCTAGTTGGAAACATGTTGTGTTGGAATACACCAAGTTCTTCAATGAAATGTTCAAAGAACCATCTGTAAGACTGGTCAGTACATGCAGCACTAACGTTTGAATCCCAGCTGATATGTACGTTAAAGTCTCCAATGATGTACACGTAATCTGTCTTTGAATGGAGCGAGAACAGAATCGAAGAAAATATCTCAATAGTTTATATTTAGCTGTTAGCTAGGATTTCTACAATAAAAGCCTATTAAAATTTTGAATGTTATCGTATATTTACTCATAATTGCTGAAAGTTTCTTCTTTCTAAATCATAGCGTCTGACAGAAGGTTAATTATCGTGAACTAGTAGCATGACACCCCGTTCCCTAGAGCCACGGTCTCTCCTGTAAACCTGGTAGTTTTTAAGCATAATCTCACTATTGAAAATACTGCCATTAGTCCACACATCAGAAAACCCAGCACATCGTAAAATAATTCGCTATTAAACATATGCACAGTTAAAAACTTATTACAAAAACTTAGCACATTTTAAGAATTACAAAATCACGCACGGGCTTATTGCTACATAACGTGAGGGGAGGCCCGGGATTGAGAGGGACGTTACCAGAGAGGACACTGCTCGCAATATAAAGCAATATCTTAATGGTTGGAGACACTGCGCCGTAACTAAGCTTACCCAGAGGCCGAAGAAGCGGGAAGCCGCCATCACCTAAAGAGCACGTGAAAAAATGTATATTTTAAAACCTAACAACCACGTGTATCAACTATTCTGTTCGTCACTTAAACTCACCTGACAACAGACAATAATTGGCATCCAAAATAGCACACTACACAGGGCAGTAACACTTAAAAATAAGGCCAAATTACAGAGATCTCAATCTCACGTATCCTCTCTGTACATCATTTTGCTCAATTGCATCATCCCCGTTGCAATTGTATCCGTGTAATCAATGACATCTAGTTTTTGTTATAGACAAAAAATATAGTGTGAATCTATTTAAAGTAACTTGCACCGCAGTATGCGAAAACATCACCAAAACGGGATTTTTAAATACATAATCCCTCTCTATTTTAAATTCCCTACTGCATTCTCCGAGCCTTTTCCGAATATCTTGGGTGTAATTATCAAAGAAGATTGTCGGAATCCGTACATTTTCTGAAAGTTTCGTCGTACCCCACAGTACCTTCGTGAACAATAATAAATGCAAACTCTCCAGGTGCACATAGATCCTACAGCACCATAGAGGCGTAAGATAAATTTTCATCGGACAGAGCTCAGCCCATAAAAAGGCTACAATGAGATCCTCATATTCTTAATGAATAATAAAATACAACAAGCAATAATATATATATATATATATATATACTGCAAATGATGAAAGTCTGCAAAAGACTTATTTTCCGTTACGATGTTACTTTAAAATAAACGTACAAGAATGAGAAAACCTTAGTTTTGTTCGTACTAGGCGATAGAAATAACGACTTAGCAATACGTGGGACAGAATAAAATTCCCGCTAAAATTAAAAAAGCGGAAAACAAAGATTTTTTAAATTCTCTTCTTTTCGATTTCTCCCAGGCTCTCAACTAACAGGCGCATAGGGGCTAGATATTACAACAGTGTATGTTGTAGGCTATTGTTTTCTCCAGCACACGTGAAACAAGAAACTGATGAAAGTAACATCAGAGAATCATGTGAAAACTAAAACATTTAATAATAAATTATGCACAATATTGGTAAAACGGATGCATGCTGTTACGATCCTTAAATGTTAATATTCGGTCTGTAATCCACAGACAGAAATCTGAACGGAAATTTTCGAGATACAGGTGGTATATTGTATGGTCAGTAAAACGCTCCGTATAAAACTACTAACTGGAAAGACTGCCAAGGAGCGATTGTTTTGAAAATGAAGTTATTAATACACTATGTAATTACATGCCTCAAGTCATAACTGATGAAGGATATTAATCGAATGCGGATTGAAAACTTCATCTTCATATTTGCTGTGGCCATTGCAACGGTTAATTTGTAGTAATTTCCGTAGGTCATAGAATAGTTACAGTATGAAATAGACGTTTATGGCGTTAATAACAACTCAATCAGTCAGGTACTTCTTTATTCGCATATCTTCGCAATTATAAAGTTTACCCTTCTGGTTTAACAATTTTGAATCCAAATCCAACCCGAAACCTCTCACAAAATGTCAGCGCTGGGGGTGCCAATATATGTTCCGTTGGATAAATTTTACTTTATCGTATGCAGCTTGCGCCAGCAATTAAGCCGTATGTACGCTCTATATTATCCACTCTCCTGCAATAATTGTTATAGGCACTTCTGCAAGTACCTAAAGAAAGTCGGCAATCCAAAAGGTCTTACGAAAAGCTATGGGAACCACTGTAGTTGATGAACAAAACAAATATGGCTGCATGCGAAGGAATACAAATGGCTTAATTTCATGTTATGGATGAAAGTATTTAAAAAAACACACAATATCAAAATGCGAGGACGAGTTAGACATATTTTTTTTCATTATTCGCAATGCACGTGAAATTTAACATAAATCCCATATGCTCGACCCTAGGTGGTAAGTATTTCTCGTGCTTTCACTCTTAATTACATGTTTTCATGATTGGAAACAAGTTTTGCGCTTGAACGTGGACACGCACTTTGAAAGGAATATACTTCTGTAAATTTTACGTTTTTTGTGGGCCATAAAGTGAAACCGCTCCAATTTTTTAGGACAAGTAAAATATTAAATACAATTCAGTAATGTATGGAAACAAAGCGCAGGGTATTAGTTCGGGTATTCTGCCAAAATTGGGAGGAGTAGAGGTATGCTGTATTTCTATCGATTATAAAGAGATGAGATTGCAGTGCGTGGTGGAGATTTTAGGGGTAACACCATTATTGGGTGCGGGAGTATGACAAAATCCATGTTATAGTGTGAATATTATATTGGTGAACGTCCAGTAAGACCTCCTCCATTTAGGAGAAATGTACAGATGTTTCAATTTTGAAATCAGATCAGTCTTTTGCAGTTGTACGAGTTATTTGTAGGGTTTCGGTAATTTCGTCAATCTTTAAATATTGATTGATATTTCCAAAATATTAAAATACAATTGAATGCTAGGAAACTGATTCAACAATAAGGAAAGGGACAGGATACGGTAATTACTCAATGTGGTATCGTATCTCGAGTGTTTATACAGGGTGTAATTCGACATCTATGGCAAGCTTTATTTAAAAAAAGAAAGCGACTAGAGTCATTATAACCTGACAATAGTTGTAAATTCTCTTTCATTTTTGGATAATAGCTGTGCTATAAATATTTAAAAATTCGCACGCATGAATAAACTCTTGCTACCGATTTAACTTAGGAGTATAGAATTATCCATCAAGTGCATACGAGACACGTTTCACTTTATTTGCCTTTGTGGCCAAATGAAAAGCTCATTGAATAAGCAAATCACAAACCTAATTGATCATGGTGTAAAGGCCGATTAAATCTACGAATAATCTAATCTAGTGTTTTAAAGGCCGGGAAAAAACGGGAATTTTGGGAAACGAACCAGGAAAAATTGTTTTCTTCCGCGAGGCAAAAAAAAAAAAAAAAAAAAAAAAAAAAACGTGGTTTTATTGACGAAATCGTTTCGTTTTTATTTAATGGATTAGCGAATGCAATGTATCTCAAGGCTCTTTCAACCATTTAGCTATTCATAAATTCTTAACAAAGATTTGGTAGGACTTTCATGATGCTTTTGCCTTTTGTGCCCTGGATTCTGACCGTATAAGGTAGTGTAAATATATGTTAGTATGACAAAAATCCGTTTGTCATTTTATTACCCAATAAAAATAAAGTAATTGTAATTATTTTTTACAATAGTAAAGATATAGAAAGTATTATCTTTTCGGAATACTGCGCAGTGAATAGAATGACTGAATACCGCAAATAAATTGTAGTTTCACATCATACACAAAATATATTCCTTCATCATAATACTCTAAACTAAATATTCCTAACAATTATCATTATGTAGTGAACAGTAAAGCAATACACCATGTCTTTAGATTTACTTGTAATAATACATTCTAATTCCAAATGGCAAGTATAATTTTCACAGTAACAGAAAATATGTTGCTTAATTCCAACTCGTGTTTCCACAACACCTACAGTATTGTATATTGAGAGTAATTCATCATATTAACTACTTATCTTACTGGCGTTAAATCATAGATTATTCTGATATCTATGGTTAAATATACTTCCAATGTTCTTGTCTACATTATTTCGGATGCTTACGATCTATAATCAACTGTTATTGAGAGTGAAAGGAAGCGTATATACCTTGGAACAATGCCGCCTTGCTCTCATCCCCCTTAATTTTGCATCACGTTCTACATCGTACGCATCCGAAATAATGAAAATAATATGAG
>JAGDQP010074165.1:0-10302 GCA_022664845.1 Lepisma saccharinum | reverse complement strand
CCTTGGCTTCTGGGCTCCCCGATTATTATACTTACAGATGGAGCCGATTGTAACTTAAAAAACACCTTACAGACTTGGATAGTAACACTTACCTGGAAAAAAAGAAGAAAAATAGCATTAATTGATGTGATGTTTTACCATGTTAAATTATGTTAAACCAATCAAGATGACACGAAACTGTCATATTTTGTACAAAGAAACCTTGGGTCTTAGTGTCTCCATGTACAAAATATGGCAATTTTGTGTCACATATTTCGGGTTATAAACACTGGCGTCTCGTGGGCTTGAAAGGTGGTAGTTCACAACCAGTGACTCCACCAGATCCTCCCTGTGGGGGTTGTCACCAGATCCCCCCTGTGGGGGTTGTTACCCTACCAAATTCTCGAACTCACCTAACTACAAATTATTACGGTAAAAATCGATAGAAACCATGCAAATCTCCAACTACATCCTCCCAATTTTTACTTTAAACCCTCTCAAAACTGAAAATCCAGGTAGAGTATCTGCTCCTAAGAGCAACGAGGAAAATACGAGAACAAGAAACACATTGTTCGATAGCTTGATTTCTCAATGTGAAGTACAGAATAGAACTATAGCTTTCCATAAATTATTCACACTCTGTATTGAGTTAAGAGGAAACTTCAAACATATAAAAATACGTATTTTGAGATATGCAGGTACAAAAGGTCGACAGTGCAGCGACGAATGTATCTCAAAGCAATCTTCCCACGAGAGTAAGGCAATTGAAAATTGACGGCCAAACTGTCGCAATTCACAGTAAATGCACAAAAAAGCAAAAATAAGAAATTGCATATATTATTTTTATTTTTGTTTGTATAATAAGTCCATTCTTCTGTTTTAAACATGAAAAAAGTACACTTAATTCGACGTTTAATATCACAAAAGTAGACAATATTTTCTCTCTTCCTTAGAAGGTATCTGAGGACTGTGATGGGTGAATATAAATTACATAAATCTACCTCTTTACCCCACAATATTACAAAATCCGAAAATCACAATATTTTCTCTATTCAGATCTCGTGTTTTGGCGCTTTTGGGTATGAGGGGGTTGGTCGAGTAGTCTCATCGCCCTAAATTGCTTCCTTAAAGTTAGTCAAGCGCAGAAGCCTGCAAATTTATTATGTACTGGTCTACTGGAATGCATTGAAAAACGCATTATTTCCTATTGATAAATCTTTAATATCCAAACGAACAAACCAGTTCCGAGATTCCCTTCAATTTCTTGCACGATACACCAGAAAAATATTGTTTGGCGTGAACGCAATGTTGCAAACTGCATGATACTGTTAATTTGATCTTAGTTTACAACACTGTTACTGGAACCCAAACAACTTTATGTAAATAGAGATGCAATATTATGTTATTTAAGCGTTTAATATATTTGTTTCCATAAATGATTTATTGTGTACTTTGAGATACTGGTATGTAATGAACGTTTATCCTTTCTTCTGCCAGAATATTTGATTACTTTTTAACACGAGAATAGGTGGAAAAGTCAAGGAGAGTTAGCAACAGTGGTCACTGCTGTGCTTCTGCTGTCTTCGTTCACAATCGGATTGTGCACGTCGAGGTCCCATATACACAATGTTAAAAGTTAGGCCTAACGTCACTTAAGCGTATATGGGGCAACGCGTGCACAACAGATATGTGAACGCGAAACGAACTGGGTAGTCCCCACAACTTGATAAAGGAACTGTATACATATGCCTCAGTGTAACAATTAAAAATTTGGTATGTATTTAAATTTCTCCATAAGAAACAATCTGAGACGAAAATATAATAATAATAATAATTCTAAAATAGTGGGCAGTTCACGTGCTCCTGTGAACGTTGATACGCGACGTCACTGGTTATAAATATAAAAGATTACCTCGAACTTTTTTTATTTATTCGTCAGTGTTACTTGTATCCCATGGGTTCTGGAGTCGGCATATAAAGTGTATGTAATTCTTCCTCATGGAAGATGTAATTTTCTCTACTGTAAGATGATGAATAAATTATCAGTATGTAGGAAAGAATGTCTTTTTGCGCTCTGAATTTTATGCCGGAGAGTTTCGATTTTCATAAAGTTACATATCTTTATTTCTAAACATGACTCTTCTGGTGTGTATATCTTTTCACAGTCTGTTATAGAAATCCTAAACTAGATCGAATTGTATAACAAAAGCAAGAAGGGAAAAGGACATATTCTTCCCCAGTACTCTGACAGCGTGGATGGGACAGTCTTCTTCTTCCCTTTCAACAATGTTCATTTCATCTTATTTAAGAAGAGTCCTTGATGAAATCGTGGGCGCGCGCGTTGCAGTAAAATGGCGCGAATTGCCAGCAATTTGTCTTTTTAGGTCCTCTTCAAAAGGCTAAAGGAAAATTGCTTGGGTTTTCTTCATGACGTGTTTTCTCCTTTTCACGCGTCTGGATAATGAGAACGAATTAGGAGAATGGTGAAACCAAAGATGTTGGCATACAGAGAAGCACGAGGGACGGTTGGTAGGTACTGAAAAGGGGAGGAGGAAGTAAAGAGAAGGAATTCTGAATGATGATGATGATGATGATTTCCACGGATCTCTTGAAAAGACATGACAATTGTAGACATACCAGTTCGCCTCCCAAAAGCACTTCAAGACACCTGCTCTGTTAGCCTGAATTCCCATAGTTCTTTTGAAAACATTTGGGATGTTTCTGTCTCCCGTATATGTGTTGGTTTCTGTGCGTGCATTGCAGATTCCTTAGACATAAACACACACACAGTAAGTCGGGGAACGGGGAATGAGACACTCAGGAAACTGTTTTCTCGTCCTTACCATTTACTCCCCCCTTTTCTGAAAACAAAAGGCAAGCCACCAGTTCCTGCCATTATGCTTCAAAACACTTCTATATAAGCACCTTTGCATAGTAAAACGCTTCTATTTCTCTCCCCTTGATTCTCTCAGTTTAGTAACCACTGCTATTTCTCATGTACGAAACTTTTGAATTTTGTCCTTTCTTCCTAGAAGTCTTGAAGATGACGGATACGATTCAGTGTAAGGTGCATAAAGAAATGTGACGTTTTAAGGGTAGCTCTGTTGTTCGGATTTGTCATAAACTAATGTCTTTGCCTTATTCTAGCTCCTGTCTTGGGTGGGTGTATGCGCGCGCTTCCACCGCTTTTCTTAGGCATAATATGCTACTCCTCTCTCTCTCTCTCTCACTCACTCACTCCTTTCGTGCTTCAGAAGTGAAGCTTAAAATATTTTCTCAAAAGATATTTTTGAATACAGGTTCTTTTTCCATATCAATATGTAATGGTGTTTGCTACTCGTATAAAGAACAGGACAATGGGTAAAAAAAATGACAAAAATAAATAAAGCACTGAATATTAAAAAAATACCAATTAATGTTCCTTGCAAATATATTCCGGCTCGAATTCGTTGAAAAACTTCAAATTTAAGACAATTCTGTTCCTTGATATCTTTTTCTTTTAGACATACCGAATCCAGAAGCGAAGGAAAACAAGTGATATTGACTAAAAAAAAAAGTCGAAGTATTCTTTTATATATAACCCGATATACTTGTGACACAAAACTGTCATATTTTGTACAGAGAAACTTTCGATTTTTTAGTTTGTCCACATACAAAATATGACAGTTTTGTGTCACATATATTTCGGGTTATATATAAAAGATTACCTCGAACTATCTTTTAATTATCAGTGTCACTTGTATCCCTTGGCTTCTTCAAGGTAAGGAGAAGGAACCCACTTATCGAAGGTGGATGATCTATATGGGTTTGAATTCGTCTCGCTAATACTTTTCCAACAACACTCTAACCAACTTCGTAGTCCTAATAATTCCTGAGTTGTAAGTTAATAGGTGAATTGGATCCTCTCTCGTATCTAGGGACCCAATCATCCAATCTGAATGATCTATACAAGTTTGAACTTGTCTCATTGAGACATTTCCAACGACATCTCAACCAGTTAAGTAGCTATAGTAGTTTCTGAGCTCAAAGTTGTGGATGGAAGACAGACGGACATAGTGGTTCTATAGGGCTTCAGAATACTTACAGTCGAAGCCTACAAACTTGCATTTTTGTGAAGTTTAGACCATCTATACTGTGGCAATTTTCCAGGATATTTTAGTCTTCTTAGTTGTAAATGAAATTGTTGTTGTTCAGATAGAGGAGAATGGTAAGAAAATTACATAAGAGATCTATACAATGGATCAGAAGAAGTTTTCCTGCCACGTGGATGATTAGAATTGAACGTGGAGCTCTCTATGCGATCCGACTAACATTCTCAATGTGTGGAAAGTGTATTTTGATAAGCTTATTAATATACGCGCTGGAGAACAAACAGAGGAATTTGAAATCTATACCGTTGAACCGTGGATGCTCGAACCTAGCGAGATTGAGGTCGAAATATCAATGAATAAATTGAAAAAAAAATCAAATCAGCAGAAATTGACATGTAGCGTCATCCCACCCAAATTAATTAAAGCGAGAGAAACGGTTTATATAAAAGGCGTTAGATGACTCATAGTCACAGCGGAATCTCTTCACTCTGAACATGTTACAAAGTGATACACTGTTTAAAGTTTTGAAAAAGTAATATGTTACATTCAGTATCGTTTCGGATAAATATTAGTACTTGCAGTAATCCTAGGAAAACACTGAGAGATTCTTTCGTGGTGCGAAAAGTATTCAATATTCAGTTCGTGCGATGTTCACACATGCGTGGAAAGAGAATGCGTTTTTTTTATCGTCACCAAACATACAATTCCGATCAAGTATTTGCGTCCGCCATTTTGATTACACATTTAACAGAAATGGGAGATATACTCAGTAAATAGGAGAATTGCGATCCCTAATCGACAAACAGAAATAGTCATTAAAACATGGTGTTAAGTCGTGACAGAAACTTTGTTTTTGGTTTTGGGTAATGTATCATATTTGACCCTGTTTTCATCTAATGCTTTATCACTGGCAGTTTAGTCGGGCCAGTAAGGCGCTAAACTTACAACTGAACATATTCGAATATCGCTTGAGGCTTCTATATTTTTCTTTTGCTCCCAGCATTCCTCAAAATTGAATGATTGTTGTTTTTTTTAATTAGAAAATTATAAGTAATATCCAGGCAGCTATGAATACCTAACATCTTCTAGGATTAATATCTCAGAATTTTTCTTTCGGAATTCGCAGTGAACTGTAATGAGGTGATGCCTTGTAACCGCAACTGTTTAACTTTGTGTTAGAATATGCCATTCTGAAAATAAAGAGGACACAGAGACTTGAAACAACTATTCGTCTACGCGGATGACATAGTTTAATAGGGGACGGTGTATATACAGTTCAAAGTGACACAGTCTTATAGTAGAAGCTTGCGATGATATTCGTCTAGAGGTGACCGCAGAGGAAATAAATGCATGATAACAAACCGAAATCCAGAGAATGCAGGAAATTAGAGAAATAATAATTAAGAATGAGATCATGGAGAAAGTAAATACATTTTAATACTTGGGGGGCATATGTAACAGAACCACATCAAGAATGAGTAAAAAATCGCTTAGCATCAAGCAACGTATGTTTATATTCAGTTCAGAACATGCTAACCTCGCGAATAATATCAAGGAAGTTAAAATTGAAAATATAGGAAACTGTTATTCTGCCGTAATACATTATGGTTGTGAAAGTTGGAGTACAAGCTTGGCAGTTGGAACATAAATTGCGTGTGTTTATGACCGAACAAAATGAAAAACACCGGCCAGCTTGAAAGCCACCATATTTGAGCGGCCGAATAAAATAGAGGTCAATGAAGCAAAAATCTTAAGTCAATTTTCTCAAACTACTTTGTTTCAGGTGCTAACCTGACTTACAGATGGACAGATTGAAATTAAAAAGGACCAAAAATTTGGGGGATCCGCTAAAAAGGGGGACATTATTTTGAAATATACTATGTATTAAATATTTACTTATAATTCTGATTTGTTGTTAGATATGTGGATAATAGCAAAATATAACCCTTTCATAAGATTTGTATATTGAGAAAATGTTAGGGCTTTTGAGATCCATCATGAGATTGTCAAAAACCAGAGAAAATCTGATTTTACTGCAACAGAATATTTTAATCATAATCAAATCAGAATGAAAGCAATATTGTTAATCCCAAACAATTGAGACAGTTTGAAATAATGTGGTCGTAAGAACCTCATTCGGAATACGTTTACGATACACTAGGTTGCATATCTTATATGAAAACTGTGCGTTTTACGGTAGAATAAAAGCCACCATAAAATTGAAAATTTACGTGTTGAGGGTTTTGGAAAATTAAAGGTGTCGTTTGTAAAATACAGTATATATCTTTTTATTTTTAAATAAGTAATAAGTACAAAATTAACCATATTTTGAAGGTGAATAAACTTCATCGTGTAGCTGTTATTTTGTGGTTGATCCCGAGAGCCGAGTAGTTATAGAGTGAGTATTCAGAGAGTAATCATAGGAGCAAACAATCATAGAGTAAGTAATCATATAGCAAAGACAATAATAGGACAATTTATGATACAGTAAACATATTCATAGAGTAAGTATTCACAGAGAAAAAACAATCATAGAGTAAGCAAAGACAATAATAGAATAATTAATCATATACCAAACACAGTCATAGAACCAAGACAATCGTAATGGTTAAGCAATCTTAGAGCAAAGGCAATCACAAAATAAGTAATTATAGAGCAAAAACAATAATAGGACAAGTAATCATAGAGCAATGACAATCATAGAGTTAGTCATCATACAGCAAAAATAATAACAGGACGATTAATGATACAGCAAACACAATCATCGAATACATAATCACAGAACAAAAGGAATCATAGAGTAAGCAATCAAACAGCAAGGATAATTATAGGGCAATTAATCATATAGCAAACACAGTCATAGAGCAACTGTAAGCGTACAGTAATCATAGAGTAAGGGTAATTTTAGAGTAAGTAACAGTAAAGCAAAGACTATAATACGGTGTAATCATAGATCACAGTCCTTCTTTCTTTCGCCTCAGAGTTTTATGCAAATATCACTACAAAATCACGACATAAAGTTTACTACAAAGTTATGTCTAAAGTCCTGCAATACGCAGTGTTACAATTTTATCCGGGTAATAATTTCAAGATTTCTACAGACTGAAGTGGCATTTGCCTGCATATCTAAGTGGTTTTGATATACCTTTTGGTTCATCTGTAAAATTTGGTGTAATTTAAACGGAACACAGCGTCATTATGCACCATACTCTCTGCATTTCTGTGCATACTGAACAAGCTAATAAAAGAAGAGAGCAAATTGCGTCACACGAAAATAGTTTTAAAACTTCAACAAGAAAAAGCTTTAAAATTCAAATATACACTACATTTTTAAACAAAAAGAGAGCAAAGTGCTAAGAGAATAAAGGGAAGAGGGAGAAATAGAGAGATGAACTCGCACTGGAACAGACAGAAAGAATGTTCAGAGAAAACTGAGAGTAACAACTAAAAACCCTTTTCTCATAAAAGGCTTTTACAAAATGAAACACAAATGGCTAGGAATACTCCTGTTAGTGATTTTGCTAAACCTGTAAAGCAGAGAAAACGAATGAATTATTAAATTGGATATGCAATCCTCAAGGGTGAATATGTCCGCATTCATGGACAAAACATCTGGCGAACAAAACAAGCGTGGTTAAAAGATTGCGTCGCACAGATGCTTTTGCACAACTCCGTTCTTATCCATTTCACATTTGTAGCAGAACTTGTGTTAATTTTCGTCAGAGATTTATTTTCCATTTGTGTTCTGTCTTTCTTTTTATTTATATTAAACATGAAGAGGAATAGAATATACACCCTTCTAACGAAATGCCGTAAAAATAGTATACCTTTGAAGTGTATCTATTTTCACACGTAAAATTAGTCAAGCTTTGATAATTTTTGTGCACTTAACATGCGCAAGGAAGCGAACAAAATAGTTTATACCAGCAAGATAACAGACTATAATAGGTGATTCCGATACTTAAGGAAATCATGAAAAAAGTAGACGCCAGTGGGATTGAACCAAGGGTTTCTCAGTAAGAGCTTAACAACTTAAGCAGTTCAGCTTTACCTACACCGAACACACTAACTTCGTCAATTTTCTCGCTATATAGTGAAGATGATGAGAAAATAAGTAATCCTCATATTATTAGGACATATTGCGAACAAAATGTATAAAACAAGTATATATAAGAAGTGTAGAGGTGTACATTATTATATGAACAAGATGAAACGTTCAATATTATGTTTAAGAAGAGTATAATAAACAAAGGAATGTGAACAATAATTGTAAAAAATGGAAAACAAGTATATAATTTAAAGAATTAATAGGTGTGTAAGAATTATAAATAATGAAATGTGTACAAATAGTGGAAAGTGATAGGGAAATATGTACAAGAAGTGTATAAAAGCGATAATAAATAAATAAATATCTACATGTAGCGTATAAAAAGTATATGAACATATTAAAAGAGGAAATGCGTACCAAATGTATATTAAAAGTGTAAGGGTAATAAAGTAATTAGTATTGGATTTCTACAAGAAGTGTATAAAAATATAATAAATAATGTATATAAAAAGTGGTAAATGATTATTAAAATGAAGTTAATAGAAAGGTGTACTGCATAAAATGTGTATAATATATAAACGTATAAAAAAGGAAAGACGTACAAAATGTATATTAAAAGTGCAAAGGCAATAAAATAATGAGTTTTATTTTTTTCAAGTAGTGTATAAAATTGTTAAATAAAGTAATGTGTACAAACAGTGGTAATGATTTAAAACGTTTACAAAACAAATGAAAGAAGTAAATAAAAGTGATTATAAATATCATTTCAATAAAGTATAAAGTAATAATGCGCAGTAAGTCACTCTCAGAATCAGTAAGTCACTGAGAGTAATAATCACTCTCAGAAATATATTAGACTAAAAGATTGACATTTGTTGTAAATTCTCTGCACTCCTTGTGCACAAAAATACCATTATTGAGAATTTTGTGTAGAAAAATGTACAAAAAGTATATCTTCAAATGTACTTTTCTACATTATCGTCCAGTATAACCCATTTAAGCGTTTGTTGTAGCGAATTATCAACTCAATCAATGAATAGAAGCAATTGTCATTTCAAAACGTGCTTCTGTAATTATGAAAAGGTATATTATCTAATTAGGGAACTAATCCCTTTGAATTTATTTATGTCCTTTATTCATCCTTGGGTCAGGTCAGTACGGAGTATGGGAGAGGATGTGGGAAGGTAGTCTGCAAGTCTCTAGTTTAGGAGGTAAGGCTCTATCCTCGCATTAGCCTCATGTGACTTAGGAAAGCTTCTGAAATTTGAGCCACGATGGTCGTCCGCTGAAATCGATCCACTGACCCATGCTAACTTATCCACGATGGTGAGTATAGCTTTCAAGAAAGTTCAATTAGAGAATTACATGTAAAAAATTTCTTCTGTATCAACAAAACATCGTTCATGAGCAACAATGTTTTTTGGTAATTTCGAACAAACCATTTTTTTCTGCTTACATGATGTATTACTGTTGTACAATTCGACATTCCTTGGGAGTAACAGATTAAGAAAAATTTTAATCTTCGTTACTATCGCACCTTGAGAATTTATACTACTTCCTTTGTAAACAGCGGACTTAGTCATTGCATCACAAATATAGTGTCTATGTACTCTAATAGTAAGTAATAACATCTATTACACTCACACGTACTACGTCACATTATCATATATATACTGTAGTTGTACTGGGATCGTTTTCAAGGAACGTTTACTATTTCATCAGCTAGATGAGATAACACCGAGTTTATGCCTACATTTCTTATGTTGTATTAACCCATTTGAAGTAGTTCTTACATCCTGTGTCCACAGTTTACAAGATCAACAAAAAGAAAGTAGTCTGTAACAAAATAACGAACGTAAGCCTCTGTGTTAACATCTAGCTGACAATGCTTAGAAAGTGTTCTAGTACAATATATTTAATGTTCTAGTACAATGTAACGTCATCGGTGTTAAGTACAAGATGGGTAATATCCATAAATAATTCTGCTTCTTTTTCAGTGAGCTTGTTGAACATGTGGGACAACGGGGCTTTTGTAGCTCAAGTGTAATTTTAGATATCAGATTCTGTATTTGATATTTTTATATAAATATTCCAAGAAAGAACTGTTATATCAACCCATCAAACACCTACACTTACCTCACTCACACACTCACATACACACATAGGTGTATGTGAGTGTGTGAG